>PVJD01009319.1:0-64007 GCA_004026545.1 Mormoops blainvillei | reverse complement strand
AAATTTGGAGAAGCAGCTGGCAGAATAGTAAATACACAGACTCAAGGTTATTTGCTGAACTGGTAGTCAAGAGTTCTGAGTTCAGATTCTGGCTCTGACACTTTATTTATAGGCTGAAAAACTGAGGGGGTTTAAGCAGGTCATTTCCTAACAAGTGGTTCTCCCACCCTGTTCATTTTTTTCACCAGATGGCTTCACAATGTTAAAGGCAGTTGTGGAGAATGTTTTAATTTCCACCTTTCAGCATTTATCAAGTAAACTAGTGTATATAAGAATCTCTCTTTTAAAAAAAAGTGATTGTATGAAAACCTCTGTGTTAAACTAGAATATGTGGCAATTATTAGAAATCGGACAGACAAAAAACTTATGACAGTCTGTCACTCAGCTGTGCTTGTTGTTGTAGTGATTAAGACCATTAAACTGTTTAAAGTAGTTTTAATTCTTAATTTAGATAGTATTTAGTGTAGAACAAGAGAAACTGTTGTTTAAAGACAAGATGCAAAAGAAATGCTAACTTTGTCATACAAGTTAATACAGAAGACCTTAAAAGCGATATTGGAAATTTATCTCTTGATGTTCTTAACCATCTGATCAAAGTTATGTAGCCAATCTTCATATCTCAATACCTCCATAAAAAAATGTTAAAAGAGAAAAGTATTGTTGGGGTGATAAATACCAAGTTTTTACTTGTTTTCCATATATTTGGATTTTAGATAAGACAGCCCTGCAGTGGGTTGTTTCAGAGAAGGGCCTATAAGTGGCAATATGAAACCTTTTCTTGTATATATTTTTTAAAATTCAGGAAAATTATTAAAATAAATAAATAAACCCAACTAATGTACCAAATGTAAAAATTCTAAACATTAGTTATAAAGGCAGTTTGGTCTATTTCTAATGGCGTAAAATGTGTTAAATTGCAGTATAGACTTCTCCTTCCTACACAGTGGTGAGAAAAGGGACCTTTCTGGATAATCTTCCAAGTCCTATACAAAATGTAAATTTCATGTATCACTAGATTCAGAATAAAATAGAGGAAATCTTTTGAAGATTTTACTTTGAAGATTTTACTATAATAATTGCCACATACTCTAGTTTAACACAGAGGTTTTCATACAATCACTTTTTTCAAAAGGGAGATTGTTATATACAATAGTTTACTTGATAAATGCTGAAAGGTGGAAATTAAAACATTCTCCACAACAGCCTTTAACACTGTGAAGCCATCTGGTGAAAAAAATGAATAGGGTAGGAGAACCGCTTGTTAGGAAATGACCTGCTTAAACCCCCTCAGTTTTTCAGCCTATAAATAAAGTGTCAGAGCCAGAATCTGAACTCAGAACTCTTGACTACCAGTTCAGCAAATAACCTTGAGTCTGTGTATTTACTATTCTGTCAGCTGCTTCTCCAAATTTAAACATACCATTATAGAACCAATGATACCTCCTCTCCAATAGTAAGCAAACAGACAGTCAACAGCTGCACTGAGGAGAAATGTCTACAGAAGTACTTGGATCTTCATTAGGACCTTAAGCCTTGGACTAGAAGCAAAGATAGGAAGCTGAACCAGAAATACCAGCATTAATCCCGGCTTCTTGAAATTTATTTAGGAATCATCTCCCCTGGTTCCCTGGTGAAACACACAAAAACCATTCTTAGTAGGTGGCTTCCTCAGTTTAGTCCAACAGGATTCCCGTAGATAACATTCAGGAAAATATGAATTCAAAACCAAAACTCAGTCAAGCACATGGGGAAGAAAACGATCATGAATGAAAGTCAACAGAAACAACAAATCCAGTGGAGAAACACACATGCACATGTGACTGCACACACCAAACAATAAAGTTATCTAAAGAATGTAGAATAGATATAAAATGCTTCAAGAAATATTTAAATAAATAAAATATTAATTACAACCGTGAGTAAACCACAGTGTTTTCTAGGAAGCTCCAGGAGACAAATCTGAAAAAGAATCATGTCAGTTTTGTCAACGGACTTTTTTCAAGTAAACCACTCTATGAGAAGTCAAACATGAGATTACACAAAACTGAAGAAAGAATTAGTGAACTGGAAGACGTGTATCAGAATATACCTGAAAAATTATCCATAATATTACACCAATAGATGAAATAAAGTTAGGGATTTAGAGTAAGATAGTGCAACAAACATTTAATTGGGCTTCCAAAAGGAGAGAATATAGACAATCTAGGAAAAGCATTATTAGAACAGAAAATGACAGAATTTTTTGAAACTGATGAAAGATATTCATCTACAGGATAAAGAGATACACACCTAATCACATCATAATGAAATAGAAAAATTCTAATATCAAAGAGAAAATCAGTAAGTAGCCATCTAAAGGAAAAAGACATTACTTTTGAGTGAGCAACATTTAGGCTTGGATTCACTTAGACAATGGAAGTCAGGACACATTGTAATAATACTTTCTATGTGCTGAAAGGAAATAACAGGCAATTTAGAATTAAATACCCAGTATGGATATCCTCCAATAATGAATATGAAAAAACACATTTTCAGACAACTGAAAATTGAGTTAGTCACTTTAGGTTTGTGTTAAAGAAGCTATTAGAGCTGTTGTTTAAAATTAGGAACATGGCCCTGGCCAGGTGGCTTAGTTGGTTGGAGCATTGTCCTGTACACCAGAAGATTGTAGATTCAGTTCCAGGTCAGGGCATGTACGTAGGTTATAGGTTCATTTCTTGGTTGAGATGTGTAGAGAAGGCAACCAATAGATGCTTTTCTCTCACATCACTGTTTCTTTCTCTCTTCCCCCATTCCTCTCTCTAAAAATCAATAATAAAAATAAAACTAGAAACATAATTTTGTTAGGAACCTCCTGACTAGAAGTAATGAATCATTAAAGTGACAAGTATAGATGTACATTGTCTTTTTTTAATATTTTTTATTGATTATGCTAGTACAGTTGTCCCAGTTTTTCCCCCTTTGTTCTGTTACACACGATAACCCCATTCCCTCCAGGAATCCCCCACACTTAGTTCTTGTCCATGGGTCATACATATAAGTTCTTTTGCTACTCCATTTCCTGTTCGGTACTTTACATCCCCCTGTTTATTTTGTACCTACCAATTCTTTTTTTTTTTTAAGATTTATCTTTAGAGAGAGGGAGAAAGGCAGGGAAACATCAGTGTGTGGTTGCTTCTCGAGCACTCACTACTGGACACCTGGGCCCACAACCCAGGCATGTGCCCTGACTGGGAATCGAACCAGTCACCCTTTGGTTTGCAGACCGGCACTCAATCCACTGAGCCACACCAACCAGGGCCCAATTCCAATTCATACTTCTTAATTCCTGCTCGTTTTCCCCCATCATCCTCCTCCTGCCTCCCAACTGATAACCTTCCAGATGACCTCCATATCTATGATTCTGTTTCTATTCTGCTTGTTTGCTTAGTTTGCTTCTTTAGATTCAATTGTTGATACTTGTGCCTTTATTGCTATTTTAATGTTTATAGTTTTGATCTTTTTCTTAAATAAGTTCCTTTAACATTTCAAATAATAGTGACCTGGTGACAGGTGAACTCTTCTGGCTTTACCTTGTCTGAGAAGCACTTTATCTGCCCTTCCATTCTAAATGATGGTGCTGCAGGATAGAGTAATCTAGGCTATAGGTCCTTGCTTTTCATCACTTTATGCCAGCCATTCTTGCCCACAGAGCTTCTTTTGAGAAATCAACTGACATTGTTATGGGAACTCCTTTGTAGGTAAGTAAATGCTTTTTCCTTGCTGCTTTTAAGATTCTCTCTTAATTTGGAACCTTTGGTATTTTAATTATGATGTGTTTTGATGTGGTCCTCTTTGTGCCCATCTTGTTTGGGACTCTCTGTGCTTCCTGGACTTGCATGTCTATTTCCTTCACCAAATTAGGGAAATTTTCCTTTATTATTTTTTTCAAATAAGTTTTCAATTTCTTGCTCTTTCTCTTCTCCTTCCAGCACCCCAGTGATTCAAATGTTGGTGTGTTTGAATTGCCTCAGAGGCTCCTTAGCCTACCCTTGTTTTTTGTTTGTTTTTTGGTCGTGGGGGGGATTCTTTTTTTCTTCTTCATGCTCTGATTGAACATTTTTTTCCTTATGTCCCAAATCATTGATTTGATTCTTGGCTTCATCCACTCCATTGCTGATTCCCTATAAATTTTTCTTTATTTCATTGAGTATAACCTTCATTTCAGCCTGGGTATTTTTTATGCTGTCGAACCACCCATTGTGTTCCTCGAGCAACCTAATAACCAGTGTTTTGAACTCTGCATCTGATAGATTGCTTACTTCCATTTTGTTTGGGTTTTTTTCCCTGGAGTTTTTTTCTATTCTTTCATTTGGGCATATTTCTTTGTCTCCTCATTTTGGCAGCCTCCCTGTGTTTGTTTCTATGTATTTGGTAGAACTGCTTTGACTCCTTGTCTTAGTAGCGTGACCTATTGTAGAAAAGCACAGCCATAAATTGGATGGGTTGGAGACTCAGGTAATCTCTAGGGCAGGACAACCTGTATGAACCATTGATGGAATCTCAGATAGGGTGTCTGCTGTGTGGCTCTGTGTAGAGTAGGGCTCAGAAAAGGAACAGTGGGTGCTGCCTGGTCTTTGGGGTTTTCTCCAAAAGGCAGCTTTTCTCTGGCACTGCCCTGATGCCAGATACTTCAGTTTCTCCCCATATGCTACTGGTACCATTTCAGCTGCCTCCTTGATACTGGAGCCTAGAGGAACTGAGTCTGCATTAAGTCCTGTTGGCTTGGGGCCTTTTAAGAGGAGTATCCCGAGAATCCCAGTTTCTTCTGCCATTCCAACTCCCACTGGTTTTTACAGTCGGAGGATATGGGGACTTCTCGTCCTCATACTGGAATCCTGGACTGAGTGGTCTGGTGTGGGGCTGAGATCCCTCACTCCTGAGGTATTCCCCCCAATTTTTATCCACTACACATGGGTGTGGGTCCATCTGTTCCCAACCTCCATGACTCTGCCCCTCCTACCCATCTGGATGAATGAGACTTCTTTAATTCCTAGGTTGTCAGACTTCCATACAACTTGATTTTCTGACGATTTTGGGTGATAGTTGTTTTATATTTTAATTGTAATTTTTGCTGTGCCTGTGTGAGGAGGCGAGCCATGTTTAACTATGCCTCCATGTTGACTGGAAGTCCCTTTATGCACTTTGTCATAACAAAATAATATTAATAATGTTCTTCAAGGCTTAAACCTGAATGAAATGAGTAAGAATACATGTTTTGAAGTACCAAATAAATAAGGAAGTAAATATAGTTAAAAGCTTTTAAGATCCTCTCATTGTCCAGGAGTATTAATATTAGATTTTTATGTCAGTCTTATAACTTGTAATTTCTGAGCTAATCATTAGAAGAATGTAATGTATAACATTAAAAATTGAAGAGGGGAAAATGAGATGACTATAAAATAACCCAAAAGATAGCAATAAAATGTTATTTAAAAAGACAAAAATAATGTAACTAGTGGGATAAACAGACAACATATAATAAGATTAGGTATTTAATTCTAAATTTATTGGTGATTACATTAAACGAGAAAGGATCAAATGTTCCAGTTAAAAGACAGAGTGTTAGAATGGAGTCAAAGAGAAACTGCCATATGATTTCACTTATATGTGGAAACTAATGAACAAAAAAGACTAACAAAATAGATTCATAGATACAGAGAACAGACTGACAGCTGTCAGAGGGGTTTGCGGGGACTAGGTGAGAAGGGTTAAGGAATTAGGTCCCCCCCAAAAAAACAAAAAAAAACAGACACAGACAACAGTATGGTAATTACCCAAGGGAAATGAGGGTGGGGGGAGGTGGACGAGGGTAAAGGAGGTATAAATGGTGATGGAAGGAGAGTTGACCTTGGGTGGTGAGCACACAGTGCAGCATGCAGATCATATTTTATTGAGTTGTACAGTTGAAACCTGTATGGTTTTGTTAACCAATATCACCTCAATCAGTCCAATTTTGTTTTTAAAAAGTGTTAGGCTGGAAAAAATAGTATACACTATTTTTAATAATCATATCTAAATCTAGGCATATGAAAGATTAAAATCACATACATTGATGTTTCCCTTTCTCCCTCCCTTCCCCTCTGTCTAAAAATAAAATAAATAAAATCTAAAAAAAAAAATTAAAATCAAAAAGATATGTAAAAGAAATACCATGCAAATACTAATAAAAAGAATGTTATTTAAACTACATTAACATCAGATTAACTAAAACTAAATTAACAACTTAAAGCTACAGTTCTTAAAATTTGTTTTGCTTTATGTGTAATAGGTGAAATCATGCCTCCTTGACAAGATGGTTTTCTGTCACAGTGCAGTGCTACCATGCCAGCACACGGTCATTGTGCCATAACTAGCTCTTTTTCCTTCCAGTCATTATATGTCCTGACAAAACTGTTCTAGAACAGTGTGAATTTCAGGTATTTTGTTTTAGTAACTTCAGAAACATGGTCATGTTAGAACAAGTATATCAAAAATGTAGCCAGCATTTCCATTTTTTACCTTTCCTGGTACCTGATCGCGAAAACATATGAAGACAGCAGAGATATCCTGGGCTTCATGCACACCTGTAGTTTATGACATTCTAGATCCGTAGCCTGCAAACTATGGCCTCTGGGCCAGCTGTCTGTTTCTGCAAATAATGTTTTATTGGCACACAGCTATGCCAGTTCGTGTACATATTATTTATGGTTGCATTCATCCACAACAGTTGATAGTTGCAACAGAGACTGTAGCTCACAAGTCTTAAAATATTTACTATCTGGACCTTAATGACCCTGCTCTGGCTGCCACATGTCTTGAGCTTACACTTTAAGCCTCATCTCTTCTACCTTCTCACCTGTTACTTGGTTTTATTCCTTACTGATACCTAACTTAACATGAAAGGTTCGATTGTGTCTATCACACGACTTACATATTTGTTCACTTTGATGTGCCTGTAAGTTACCTCATTTTATTCTTGTGTAATAATCGGGTGAAATAAGTATTATCACCCCTGAATTACAAATGAGAAAATTGAGTTGTAGAAGCCCAAAGCTCCGTTTGCTGGCAGCCAAACCAAAGTTGGCTTTTAATCATTGCTCTACACTCTTCTGCCGCACGTCTCTTGACTCTCCCTTTCTCTGTTTCATAGGTTCTGCTTACTTACCATGGGTCATTTCCAGACTATGAATACTTTATTTCTGCTTCTTTTCTAAAGTGTTTCCTTCCCTTTCTCATGACACCAAATCACTAGACGGTGCATCTGTGACTGCTTTTGAGTCAGGAATCTGGTCATGCCTTTCTGGGAGGCATGGGATGAGGACAAAACATAATGTTTAAGGAATCACCTTTAAAGACCAATATAATACCCTTTGGTAATATACTGTGGTGAGCAATCCAAGTCTTTCTCTGAAGGGGAGGTGTAATGAAATATGGTTATTTTTCTTTCTCTGATAATTAGCTTTTAATATTTTTAGATAACCTTTTATAAGGTATTTAGTTATGTTTCCCTACTAGGATCTTAACCTGCTTCTGAGGCTAAAAAGACAAATACTAGAATGGCAAGAGTTATATTGTTTGAACATTGTCTAATTAGTCCTACTGTTTGAAAATATCTAATTAGATATGTTATAGATGTGTTTAATAATATAGTCTATATATTTATGGTTACTCTGTAAAACAATTATATTAAAAGAACTAACACATATTAAACAATACCATATGAAGTGCAGTCTCATATAGTAGAATAAGCACTGTCTTTTGGATACTTGTTTGCTAGCTCCCACTTTCCATTTTAACCAGCTGCGAAACCTTGGGCAATTTCCAAATGTCTCCCTAAACATGTTGTATTAACAACAATTTTCTCATCTATTAAAGTACGGGACTGTGTTACCTCTAAGATACTATTCAGGTCTAAAATTATTTGGTTCTGTGATTTAATTTGTACTGAATGTTTCTTTATTTAGCAGATATCACACATAAGATCAAATGCCTCTGTTCTCTCATAAAAACAGTGTTCCACTAATGGTCTTGGAGTTACCAAAGGAAGAATTAACTATATAAAACTATTACTATTAAAAACACATTCAGGCCAATCATAACAAGATTTTAAAGTAAGATAAAAGTGGTTTCTCCACAAAATCCAAAACAGTGGTCAGTGATATGAATACTGCAGTGGTTTCTTTGCCTGTCATTCTAAATTGCTAGGAAGAACTTTAAAGAAACAACATAATTCATTTCTAATGCAGTGGCAGTATATGTGGTTGTCCTAGTTAGAGGGCACTATTTAAGATATATCATTTAGAAATATTGAAACATTTAATTTTATGACTAACCTGACATAGATAATCAACCTTTTTTCAGTCACTTAACATAAATAACTTCTGGGGATGTGATGTACTGCATGGTAACTAAAGGTAACAGTACAATATCACGTATTTGAAAGTTGCCAAGAGAGTAATTCTTAATGTCACAAGAATAAAATTCTAACTATGTGAGATAACAAATATTAACTAAACTTAATATGGTAATCATTTTGCAATATTTACACTCATTAAGTCATTATATTGTTCAACTAATACAGTGTTATATGTTGATTATATCTTAATGGAAGCAGAAAGAAAAAATATGTTACCAAAAAAATTTTAAGGTATACTGAGAGGATAGTGAAGATATAAAACATACAATAATTATACTGTAAACTTCTATTATTATCAATAACTGTTATGAAATGATCATTTGACTTCATGATTTTACCTAGAATTAGTTCAGCTATTCCTTCCAGGCATTTTAAACAATACCTTTTATGATTATTTTTTTAATAGTTAATTTTTATTGTATTTTTCATTACTATTTAACCCGCATACGCTCTTCCAACTCCACCCACCTCCCTCCCCCCACAACCAACACACTGTTGACTATGTCCATGAGTTCTTTTACTTTTTTCTCGATCCCTCCACCTCTCAAGGCTCCAACCCCCAGAGCTGTCAGCCTACTATGTATGAGTCTATTTCTATTTTGCTTGTGAGTTCAGTTTGTTCATTAGATTCCACATATGATTGAAATCATGGTTCTCGTCCTTCTCTGACTGGCTTATTTCACTCAACATTCTTAAACAATACCTTTTACATGTTAGGAAGCAACTATGAAAGGTGGATTGGAAGACACATAAAATTGTAGAGTACATCACTGGAGACTGCAATAAAAACTTCAGCATTTTCCCTATATAAAAAACAAAAGAAAGGATTAGGAATGTTGGACAAGGTGGGGATTTTGTGTGAGTAGGGTAAGGAGATGAAGAAAAATTTTAAACACATGAGACGAGCAAGAAAAATATTTTGGTATCGCTCATAGGAGAAATTTATTATAGATAAAATTCTATAACAAAAACTAAAAAAACTAACCTTTTATTATAGTTTTGGAGGAGAGAAATATATTGGGTTAATATTATTTCACATTGTAACATTGCTATATGCTTATTACAATAGATGATATCTTAGAAGTGTAATTGGCCCATTTTTTTCTGCATGAAATTACAGTGTTTTAAAATCTATAACATTTTAGAATCAACAAAATTTGTTGACAAGTTTATAAAGTTTTTTTAGAGTGTTAAAAGTATAATTATGATTATATATGCTGTGGAATATTTTTTGTTACAATAGTAAAATTATTGAATTTAGGAGAGCATCTTCATTAAGAAAGATGTTTTTATAGGCTAATTTTGGTGGAATAAGCAGCAGAATGTTTATATTCTCACTACTGTTAGGGAGAGGTACGGCAGCAGCACAATTTGAACATGACCTAGAGAAGCAGAAGACCCAACTAAGACTAAATGCAGTCATGACTCCCAGTTACAAGACTCTGTCATGCCAATAACATTATATGGAACAAAACTGAATACAAATGATGTGTGTAATTATCAGAAGTACAGCAAAAAGTTTCTTGCATTTGACCTTGGGCAAAAGTTGGATAGAGAGTGGGTATGACTGAAAAGTTAGAATAAAGAACAAAAAGTGCCATTATATGTGGGAAGCCTTGAGTGATATAAAAAAGGTAGCATAGGGAGGCCATTCTGCTTCTCCAAGGCAGGTTCAACCTGTGTTGTTTGTGGATCTCTCCCTATTACTTGTGAGAACATAAATAATTATGGCTTACTCCACCAAAATTTGCCTCTAAAGACTCTGAAATCACCCACTCCCACAAGCACAAATACACAACTACATATGGAACAGTTCCCTCTGAAAAGAACTTAAGAACTAGCAGAGACACGCTCTTGCCAAAAAAAACCCTCCCCTGGTACAGCATCCCACAGTTGGGGGGACCTCAGAAAACAAAGAAAAGAACATATATGTAAATAAGTTTTCTTCTTAAGGAGCAGAGGTTTTGTGCCCCACACAGGTACCCCAGCCCTTGGCTCCTGCTCTGGAGAGATGAATCCCCAAGATAGTTGGTTTTGAAAACCACACTCACATTCAGGACAAACACAGGACTATAGGGAACAAAGATTCCACTCTTAAAAGGCTCATGCACAGACCCACTTGGCCCAGGACCAAAAGCCACAGTTTGAGGGGAGCCTGGACCATAGGTGAAAGAATTTACCTGTTAGGTTTGAAACATTTGCCAGGAAGCAGAAATCTGTCTGGGTTCCCTCTGGGGATGGTGCACTGGCAGCCACCATTTTACCAGCTCCCTCTACCTTGCTGGCATCAGTGCAGATGGTTACCATTATGTACCCCCATTTTAACCTGCTGACAGAGGCAGGCAAACAGCACTACCCACACACCATGACGTTCATACAACCTGGCAGAGTTGCTTGGCAAGTAGCTCCAGCTTTCCACACTGCTCACTGGACCCTGCCAGAACCAACAGCACACAAAGAGGACACAAGATGCCTGTTGAGCACCAGAATCAGGTTGCCACGGGAGGCTGTATTTCTGGACATGACAGGTCTGGAATAATCAGAGAAAGAGCTTGAGAGACAATCAATAGCTAGGGCAAAGTTAAATGGTAACATTCATCTATTGTACATAGAGCCATTCCTTCTAGGCATGTGAGAGATTGCTTTTTAGCATAATGCACAGAAACAAACACAGAAAATCACACAAAATGAGAAAACAAATGAATGTGTTCCAAATGAAGGAACAAGGGAAAACCCCAGAAAGAAACCTCAGTGAAACGGAGGTATTTTACCTGATAAAGAGTTCAAAGCAGTGGTCATAAAGATGCTCACTGAACTAGGAGGAAGAATGGATGAACACATTGAGAACTTCATTAAAGAGGTAGAAAATATAAGAAAGTATCAAACAGTACTCAGAGATGAAAATACAGTAACTGAACAGAAAAATACACAAGAGGGAATCAACAGCAGACTAGAGGATACAGAAGAATGGATCAGTGACCTGGAACATAAACACATGGTAGTGACCATTTACCAAACAAAACAATAAAAAAAAAATTTTTAACAATGAGGGTAGTTTAAGGGACCTGTAGGACAACATCAACCTTATGGACATTCACATTATAGGGATCCCAGAAGGGGAAGACGAAGAGGGGCAGAAAACATTTGAAGAAATAATGGCTGAAGATTTACTTATCCTGGGGAAGAAAACAGATATCCTTGTCCAGGAAGCACAAAGAATCCCAAACAAGATGAGCTCAAAGAGATCCACACCAAGACACATTATAATTTAAAGTCACAGATGACCACAAGCGAAAGATAAAAAGAGAATCTTAAAAGCAGCAAGAAAATAACAGCTAGTTACATATAAGGGAAACCTAATAAGACTGTCACCTAATTTTTCCAGTAGAAGCTATGCAAACCAGAAGGGATTGGCATGATATTCAAAGTGCTGAAAGGAGAAGAAAACTCCAACTAAGAATACTCCACCTGGCAAGGTTATCATTCAGAATTGAAGAAAGTTTCCCAGACAAGCAAAAGCTAAAAGAGTTTCTCACCACTAAACCAGCCTTACAAGAAATGTTCAAGGGATTTTATTAAGCTTTTTTTTTTTAAGTCATAACTAGAAATAGAATATATAAAGGAAATTTTTACCTTGTAAAGGCAAATCTATAGAAAAGGTAGTAGATCAATCCACTAGTATGAAGGTCAAATAAAAGTAGTAAAATGAACTATAAGTACAAAAATTAGTTAAGGGATACACAAGATAGGATGATGTAAAATTTGACATCTAAAACATGGAAAAAAGTAAAAATGTAGTGCTGATAATACATATGCGAACAGTAACTACCATATGATCCATCAGTTTCTCTCCTAGATATATATCCAAAGAAAATGAAAACACTAATTTGAAAAAATATATGCACCCTTATGTTCATTGCAGCATTATGTACAATAGCCAAGATATGGAAGTGACCCAAGTATGTATTGATAGAGGAATGGGAAAAAAGATGTGGTATATATAAACAGTGGAATATCATGCAGCCATAAAAAATAATGAAGTCTTGCTATTTGCAACAAAATGGATGCACCTTGAGCGTATTACACTAAGTGAAATAAGAAAGAGAAAGACAAATATCATATGATTTCACTTACATGTGGAATCTACCAGAAAAAAAAAAGAACAAACAAAACCAGTCTTATAAATATGGAGAACAGATGTTTGCCAGGAGGTTCAGGCATAGGGAAAATGGGTGAAGGGGGTTACAAGGCACAGACTTCTGGTTATAATATAAATAAGTCATGGAATATAATGTATATCAGGGAATATTGATAATATGTTACCAATAGTTACCAATAACATTTTACACAGATGCTTTAAGGTTATAAATTTAGCAACAAGTTTCTCAGCTTCTTTGTAATGTATATGCCTATTAAATATATATATGTATATACGTATATACACACACACAGTATATAAATACACACATACCAGAGAAGTCAGCTCCTTAAAGAAGTAGCACTCCTTGATGTGGTGACAAATGGTAACTACTTGGTATTTATTTCAGAGAAATGAAGGTATATTTCCACAAAATTTCCTATATGCAGATGTTTATAGCAGCTTTTTAAATAATTACCAAAAAACTGGAAACAACCCAAATGTCTATCAGCTGACAAGCGGATGTACGGTTATGGTATATCCCTACAATGGAACTGCTCAGTGATAATAAAGGAATGGACTGATACATGTAATGATATCAGTGAATCCCAAAGCATTAAATTAAGTGAAATATGTCAAATTCAAAAGGCTACCTATTTTATTAATCCATTTATATGACATTGTAGAAAATGCAAAACTTAGGGATAACAATCACATAAGTGGTTGACGGGTTGGCTATAACATGAGGGCATTAACTGTAGTGGTGCATAAGGGAACATTTTATATAAAGATAAATATCAGAATGGACAATTTTGTCAATAAGAATAATAGAAATATAATATTGCCCAAAAAGCAATTGTCTGTGAAACATGTAGAGTTATCACTTATATAATGTTTCAAAACCTTTAAACAATAACAAATATTATCTGTAAGTTCATAAGTATGTAGTGGAAGTATAGAGTATTCTTGAAAATGCTGAACCTAAATTCATGCGAGTGTTCGCTTTGAGAGTGGGAGGGAAAGGAGGGAATGTTATTTCAGTGTGATACATGAGGTGGAGGATTTTTTTAATTTAAAATAAGGTTTATAACTGTAAAGAATGCCATCCATATTCTAAAGAGGTATATTTATTGCCAATATACTTATATGTGCATACTATTTCTGGAAGGATATACAGCAAACAGGTAACTGGTAATAAATATCAGGACAGGATTTGTAGCACTGAGGGTTGGAGGTGGCAGAAATATTTACTTTACATTGTATATTTTTTATACTTTTAGAATTTTATTATTTTTTAAATGCATGTATTTTTTATTTATATGATGGAATATTAAGCCATTATAAAAAAAAAAAGAAAATCTTACCTTTTGTGACAGCATGGGTGTACCTGGAGATTATTATGCTAAGTGAAATAAACCAGTCAGTGAAAGACAAATACCATATGATTTCACTTATATGTGGAATCTTCATGAACAAAATGATGAACAAAATGGAAACAGAGGCATGGAATACATGGAACAGACTGACAGCTATCAGAGGGCAAGGGAAGACTGGATGGAAGAAGGTGAAGGGATTAGCCAAAGAACATATAGGCATGACCCCTAGACAGAGACAACGGTGTGGTGATGACAGAAGGGAATAGGCGGGGCAAGAGCGAGTTGGAGGGAGTGGACAAAGGTGGGGGGAATGGGGACATCTGTAGTAGTGTAAACAATAAAAATAAAGTGAAGAAAACAGCTGGAATATATTATGTTTATTGGTTTATTATCACATGGTTTAGAAAAAAATAAATGCAATTGTATTTTTATGTTAGTGTAAACGTAAATGAATGCATGCAGTTTTTATAAAACTAATTGCCAAAAATATTGGAAATACGATGACAGAAAAACAGGAAAAAATCTTGTTTGTTAATTTCTAAATGATGGTGATATGAAATTTATTTTTGACTTTTAATGTGTTGGAATTAATCTGTTATTAATAATGAGATTAGCAAATGCAGTAGCAACAGCATATTTAAATTAGTTATGGTTTTTTTTGTAGTTATGTCTTCATACATTACATATAACATAAATCCAACTCACACAAACATAAACAAAAAAAAAAAAAATTACTATACCCCGGAAGTCCAAAAATGGATCTGGATTTGCCTAGCACTCGGGTCCAGGGATACAAATTATGTCATCGGGATTGTTTTCTTCTTGGGGCTAATGGTATAGAACAATCTGGGTCATGTCTGCCTGAGTTCATCCTAGCCCCAGGACTGAACAGGATCACTGTAGCATAGGGTAAGGATATTTCCCCAAAAATATGTAGATGTGCTGGCCAGATAAGAACATATCTGATAGAGGAAGGAGGTTGTAAAGCCGCAGAGTTTATCGTAGCTTTGAAAGTAGTCCCCAGAGCCTGGGCAGATTAGATATTTGGAATTGATAAAGTTAAGTTGAGATTGCTGTGAAGCAACACTAAATCTTCATAACCAACTAAATGTGGGAAGTGAATTATGCAATATTACCCAAAACTCAAGAATTTAAATAAAGTTTGCATGATCCCATTTTTAACTGAAGAAATTTCTTAAGCAGAATCTTCATTATGGAATTTTCCTGCTACAACACTGTTGGGTTTATATTTTTGGTTTGGTGTCCCCCCCCCCCCGAGAAGTACCAGGTGTAAAAAAAAAATCAGAATACTTAGTTAAGGTAACATTTAGCAAATTCACTGTTACCTGTCTAATATTTGATATTCCTTAAATACAGGCAACAGGATGTCTGATGTTTTATAAGATGAATGTGATAATGTGCTTTTTCATGTGGTTCTTTTTTACTTTCCGGTGTTATAGTGGGTATCTGTGTCTTCCAAATTATTATTTCAGTCACATTTTATAGTGTACTGAAAACTGGCAAAGTTGTTAATTATTGGCATCAAGAACCAGCCACCTATTTTTATTTTAAATGCTTAATTCATGAGAATATTTCATCTATGATTCTAGAATGTGATGTGTTAAAACCAGCACTCAGACATCTTAAATGTAATTTAAAGATGACTCTTTGTTAGAATTTGTTAGCCCAGATATAGAACAAATTAATAAATTTAGTATCTAAATTCATACACAAATATCCAAACTGCTGCATGTTTTTGTAATTCTCCATTATCAAAGCAGAGCAGTGGCATTGTCTAATGTTCTCTTATATTACAACACTATGATCAGGACTTCACAATTTGTTTTATGACTTCGTCCTTCTGTATGAAAATAATTCCAGTGAAATCATATAAGTTCAGCAAAATTAGTGAATTTTTGCCTCTGTTGCCATTAGTGTAGTTTGTGAGGTGTGTGATCACAATGTGCTCTGAGTTATCACATACCATTTAAAGTGAAAAATAACTTTTTCATGCAGATTAAACAATGAATAAACAAAACTGAAACCTGATTTACCAGTACCACATTTGTTTTTTTAATTTAATTTTTATTGTATTTTTTTCCATTACCATTTAGTCCACTTATATCCGCCTTCCCCAAACAATCACCACTCTGTTGTCCATGTCCATGAGCCCAGTGCCGTATTTTGAAAGTTACGTTGAGAACATTTTGGCTATGCCTGAAATCCAGTGGGAATGGTGGTTAGAAGGTGGCAATTCTTTTAAAATTATTAGTTTGAACCCTATCGAAAAACTTAACTGCAGGGCCATTACAATTTGAATATTATAGGCAGAGATCAACAATAGCATTTCTTGAATAAAATGTCTTTAACATTCAAGCTTGCTCCCATTCTCCCTTTACAGATGGTTTTCTTGCAGAAAAGGAACTGAAAAGGTTAAATCATATCTGTAATAATCAGTCTTACATATTTTTTCATGTTAAATATCAAAGATGGCTTAACAACATATTTAGAATTTTCTGAGTTTTACTATTAATAAAGTTAAAAGAAAATCTAATGTGATCAGGCAGTGGAGCCACATTAAATTTGTATCTGAAACACCCAGTGTGCTTATCTGTACTCTAGATATTACTCTGAACCCATGTTCCACATTCTGAATTCTGTGTGTAAAGTTAAACATTGCAGAAGGGCATATATCTGATGATAGAGATGAATAAGGTTGAAGTTTAGTAATGAGCAAAGTCGGTAATTTTAATATGTTCAAGCCCGTAGTATATCTGTTACTGATATAATTGGATTATTTTGTGGGAAGTTATGAAACACTCCTAATAGGTTTAAAACTATCAGAAATTTAAGATTCCTATTCATACTGTAGTACTGTATTTTAATATATCAAATTAATATTAAATTTCTTAAAATATTGATTGTTTGCAGGCAAAATTGTTAGCCATGCAAGAAGCCAGAGAAACTGCAGTTCAGCAGTACAAAAAACTGGAAGAAGAAATCCAGACACTTCGAGTTTACTACAGGTAAAAAACTTTTTAGCTGGGGCATGAATAAATGTCCGTTTGAAAAGTGCTTGTACCCAATTTTACAGTGGTGAATGAGGAAATAACTCAACAAAATTAAGCATTATTCATTAAGACTTCTTTGTAATTTTAAAATGATTCAGGCATAAAATGTTTATTATTTTACCTCTTTTCCTTCCTGCACTTTCTAAGTTTTAAGTTTAGACTCCCGTCAGATTTATAAAACTTGTAAATGGAGCTTGATGAAGGGCATATTTTCTTCATGTTTTCAAAATAGAACATGAATATCAGTAATAATAGCCTTTCACATATTATAATATAAGAAATGTCTAAAGGATTTTTGAGATTTATTTAAATAAAGAGTAGTTGTGAAATTAATTCAGTAGGTCACACTGGCATTTTTTAATGGAAAGAAATAAGATCGAAAATGGCAGAGCGCATCTCCTGTAGTAAAGGGCAATACTGTTTGTGATGCTTTTGTTTCAGTTTTGCGTTGCATGAGAGTTAAGATTGTATATTGAACTATATGCACGATGCATATCCTCACAGTGGATCAAGGTTTAAAAAAAGATTTGAAAAATGATGCACAAAGCCCCGTATATTCTTTGATACCTACTGAGATTAAAAACAACAACAACAAAAAAGAAAATCCCTGAAGTCTGAGCTACAAGAGTTCACTAATTGGGGTTATAAGTTAGTGAAATATTTTTCTTTAATTTGACCTTCCTTTCAGAATGTTAAGTGCATAAATGCAATAAATTAAAATCAGTTTTACTGAAATACAATTATGAAAGTATTATGATATCTTAGTACATATATGCATCATTATTAATACATTAAGTAATTAGAGCTAACACTAAGTCTGTGAACAACTGTAATCTCAAAGTAATGATGACTGTAAATGAACTTGGGGGTTAACTGCAAACACTGAAATGTGACATGAAAATAGCAGTAGTTCTACAGGTACAAACTCATCATAATCACCAGCACCACTATTGTAGTTTGTTGTCTGTGTCCATAACTGTAGGAAATGCTGTACTTACATGAGAGTTAATGAAAAGTAGACTTGAAGTATATTTTATATCCCCAATTTAAGAACCCCTGCTTTAGAGCAGTGTTACTGACATAGACAGTAGTTAGTTATTGTTTTACGTTGAATTGTGCCCCTCAAGTACATAACCTCTAGTATCTAAGAATTTGACCTTATTTAGAAATAGGGTCTTTACAGAGGTAATCAAATGAAGTCATTAGCATGGGTTCCAACCCAATATGAAAGTGGAAATTTGGACACAGAGACACATGCATAGAGGGAAGACAATAATAGAGACACGGGGAGACGATAACCTTGTCCCTGGTGGGATGCAGCTACAGGCCAAGGAGCACCAATGATCAGCAGAAAACACCAAAAGCTAGAAGAGGTGTGGGAGGATTCTCCCATATAGCCCAGCAGACATCTGGATTTTTAGCTTCCAGAACCATGAGGCAATACATTTCAGTTGTTCTAAGACCCCCAGGTTGTAGTACTTTGTTACAGCAGCCCTAGGAAACTAATACAGTTATCAGATACCAAATATGTTTGGTTGATGGCTGTCTGTGGGGAATCATGTGCTTGCAGTCGGAATAATTGTCTGTATTTGGCCATGTAAGTAAGCAGAACCCTGATAGTGGATGAAGACATTCCACCCACTCCCCCCTTTTAAAAAACTATAGTGAGTATGATAGTTTTCTATATATTATGCCAGTGGGTTCTTAACTGTAGCTGGGCATCAGAATCACCTGGGGACCTTCTAAAAATCCTGATCCCTATCCCATCTCAAACCTGTAACAGCAGAGTCTCTTGAGGTAGGACTGAGCTACCAGTGTGTTTTAAAACTATGTAGAAATTCCTGTGTAGAGCTAAGTATGAGGGCCGCTGCTTTACACACACATTTCAGTTAGCTCCGTTAAATTAGGGTCTCCTCTTGGTAGAACAAACCCTTCGTTAAGACATGAGTACTGTGTGATTTGTGGCTACACCTTAGATATTGCAGTGTGGTGCGCAGTGGCTTCCCCTCATAGAAAGAAGAATGTTTATGGAACCTTCTCCGGCCATCTTTGTGAGATAGGACAGCAGGTGGGCGTTGTACCAGTAAAGGGACGTTGTCCAAGAATTCCAAGAAGCATATGATAATCTTGCATGAACGTTTTGGGAAAAAAAGAAACCTTGATGCCAGATCTTGTCACTCCTTCTCTTTGATAAATTGCAGAAGATTATGGAAAGATTTTGAAAATTATAAAACTTTAATAGTGTTTTCAAAGACTTTTTTAACCTACATGAATTTAGCAGAGTTCAATGACCTCTTCTAAATAAAGAGTTAACAATTTTGGCTCAAAGATATGCTTTACAAGTACCCCTCTCACTGTTACTTTTTAAAAAACTGCTGGTAGTGTAGTAAATCTACTGTGATTTGCTGTTAGATCCCCTACCTTATGTGACCTCACATAAATGAACCTCTCCAAGACCATCTCCTTTTTGTAAAGTGAAAATCATACTACCTACCTAGTAGAGTCGTTTTAACTAAGTACAGATCTTAGCACATATTTGTCTTATTGTTAGTGCTCAACCACTGTTAAGATAAACTTATTTTTACAATAAGAAGGCAGTGAGGTAGGAGTAGAATCAAAAACTGTAAGATCATTGAAGCCAAGGAAGGAGATTTCAAAAAATAACTCAAATATTGCTTAACAGTTAAGTAAGATAGGAACAAAAAGTGTTCTTTTTCTTTGAAATTAGGTGGTCATTAATAACCTCCACAATAGTAGCTTTAATAAAGTATTAGATATAGAAACCAGTTTTCTGTGCATTGAAGGCTGATTAGAGGTAAAGAAGCATAACAGTTGGGGCATAGAGTTGGTCCTTGAAGAAACATGAATAAGAACGATGTTAATGGTTGTTGAGATGAAAGGAAGGTAGGTTAAGGGTTTTTGGGATTTGTTTTTGAAAAATGTCAGATACTTGAGCACCTTTATAACTAATTGGAAGGAGTCAATAGAGTGAGTTTTTATGAAACAGGATTTCTAAAGAAGTAGGATGAGATAGAATTTAGAATCTACGCAGGAGTTTACCTTGAACTGGAAGATGATCATGTGCTCATAGACAGGAGCAAAGGAGATGGGAAATAGTTGGGAGTATAAATAAATTTTAGTGCACGATTAATAGTTTCTTTTTTTCAGTGAAGCAAGGGTCAAGGTGAGCTTCCGAAGTAAGAAGGCAGGAGGCTTTGAAAGGAAAGACTAGGATTAGCTGCTGAAGATAATAGTAGGAAAGAACTGAATAAAGAGAAGAACAAAGGCAACCCTGAGGACTAATCTGGGAGTGGATGCCATAAATTTGTAAGAGTTCTAGTGTGTGCAGTTGTGTAATTTAACATTTGCAGTTGACCTTGTATGGCAGCACAGAAAGCAAAGGGTAGAAGTGATTCAGGATTATGAATTTGCAAGACTAAAATTATGGACGAGAGAGCGGTTGAGGGCACCCTAGCAAGGAAGTTGTTGAAATGATGAGTGATAGCCTTAAGCTAAGTAGGGCAGGAAGTAAAATCAAAGAGACATGTATACTGAGAGAAAAAGGAGGAATCAAGAAATCATAAATCTTGAGATTATAAAATAAATGTAGAAGGAATAAGAAAATTTAAGAGCTGAAAGGATTGGAAGTTATAACCTTAAAGTGGAACGTTGCTACTTTAGACCTCAGATGTGAAGATCTCTATCTGAGCAATGACTGCATCTGTCCGTCTGTCTATAGATAGATGGCACTGGCGGCCTGGAGCAAGTCAGTATACAGCTGGCATGTACACCATGAGACAGCAAAGGAATAAGCCCCAAGAGTAAGCCTGGCTCAGGCCTGGCTCTCAACTTTGCAACAGCCAAAGCGGTGGAGGATGTTTTAAGGGCAAATTACAATATGCTGATTAGTGATATTTACCTTTTACTTTTCCAAAAATTATTTTCTTTTGCTGGGTTATGCTAAGAGCTACTGTTACTTAAGCATTGCACTTCCCTGTATGGAAATAAGGAATATGGAAGTATATTTTTCTGAGTTTCTCTGTTCTGTCAGTTTGAGTTGTAGAAGACTTTGGGTACTAAGAAAAGGAAATGTTGGCCTTTGTTTCCCTTGGTGGAGTTAGGGACAGTGGCAAGTGAGGTGGATGGGCAGGAATCCTAAACTTACCATGGTAACTGAGAGCTCTTTTACATTCAGCAGAGGGATAGCAGGAGAGGAATAACAACATAAGATTTAAAATAAATTTCATTTATTACAAAAGTGCTAATAAAATACTAGTACTTTCTTGTCGCTCTTCCGAATGCTGAATTTACTTGCAACAGCTTCGTTACTCTACATCTGAATAGTTTCAATAGGGAAGAGCCTTAAACTGGTAAGGGTTAGATTTGTATTTGGTAATGACTTTTTCCTGTTGTTCTAAACCTGTAGTGCTGCATTCCTAAGTCAGGAGGCATAATAATAACAAACTCTTTTCTAATCGAGAGAATGCCTAAGTTTCAATGTTGGCTGATTTAATAGAGCTTCCTTATATTTTCTTTGCTTAGAGAGTGTAAATTCAAATGTGTATATAAGAATTAGATCCTGTTGTTTGGTGCCAATAGATGAGGATTTAATATACTTCTAATAACAGCAGTTTATGTTTTAAATTTTTATTATGTGTAATTGCATGTGGGAAGTCGTAATGCCTTTCAGAACATGGTAAATTTCATTTTTGACCAAAAATATTGAATAGAATGCTCAAAATTTTAAGATAATATATGTCTATGAATGCACTGGTATTTTTTACAGTATATTTTATGGATTATGCTATTACACTTGTCCCATTTTTTTCTACCCTTTATTCCCCTCTGCGCTGCACCCCCGTTCCCACCATCATTCCCCCTCCTTAGTTCATGTCCGGGGGTCATACATATAAGTTCTTTGACTTCTCTTCCTATACTATTATTAACATCATTCAGTCTATTTTGTACCTACCATTTATACTTCTCATTCCTTTTTCTCCCATTATCCTCCTTTCTCCTCGCCTCTGATATCTCTTCATGTGATCTCCATTTCTGTGATTCTGTTCCTGTTCTGGTAGTTTGCTTAGTTTTTGTTTTTTAGGTTCAGTTGTCAATAGTTGTGACTTTGTTGTCATTTTACTGTTCATAGTTTTGATCTTCTTTTTCTTAGGTAAGTCCCTTTAACATTTCTTGTAAAAAGGCCTTGGTGATGATGAACTCCTTTAACTTTACCTTATCTGGGAAGCACTTTATCTGCCCTTCCGTTCTAAGTTACTGCTTTGCCGGATAGAGTAATCTAGGTTGTTAGGGCCTTACTTTTCATGACTTTGAATACTTCTTTCCAGCCCCTTCTTGTCTGCAAGGTTTCTTTTGAGAAATCAGCTGATAGTCTCATGGGCACTGCTTTATAGGTAACTATCCTTTTTTCTTGCTGCTTTTAAGTTTCCCTCCTTATCTTTAATCTTGTGTAATTTAATTATGATATGTCTTGGTGTGTTCCTCTTTGAGTCCAACTTGTTTGGGACTCTCCCAGCTTCCTGGACTTGCATGTATATTTTCTTTGCCAGGTTGGCGAAGTTTTCCTTCATTGTTTTTTTCAAATAAGTTTTCAATTTCTTGCCCCTCCTCCTCTCCTTCTGGCACTCCTATGATTTGGATGTTGGAATGTTTAAAGTTGTCCCAGAGGTTTCTAAGCCTCTCCTCATTTTTTTGAATTCTTGTTTCTTCATTCTTTTCTGGTTGAATGTTTATTTCTTCCCTTTGTTCCAAATTGTTGATTTGAGTCCCCATTTTCTTCCCTTCATTGTTGGTTCCTTGCATAGTTTTCTTTGTGTAGTCCTCACTTCTTCCTTTATTTTGCGGCCACACTCAGTCATTTCTGTGAACATCCTGATTACCAGCGTTTTGAACTCTGCCTCTGATAGGTTGTCTGTCTCCTCGTCACTTAGTTCTTTTTCTGGAGTTTTGATCTGTTCTTTCATCTGAGCCATATTTCTCTGTCTTGGTGCACCTGTTACGTTGTAAGGGGCGGAGTTTAGGTATTCACCAGGAAGGGCAACCCACTTCACTGTGTTGTGGCAGTGTACATGGGGGAGGGGTCAGAGAGGGAACAGTGCTGTTTTTTCGGCTCTCACCCTGCTTTCAGTCACTTCCCTCCACTACCCACAAGCGATTGTGCCTTTCTGATACTGGTTCCTGGATGGGTGGTCTCATGTATGTTCTAGGATCCCGTGGGCCCCTCCAACAGACTGTCCTGTGAGGCTGGCAGTTTCTCCTACCACTGTAATCCCCACAGATTTTTACAACCAGAAGTTTTGAAGCTTTCTTTTCCCGGCACTGGAACCCTGGGTTGCGTGTTCTGTCTGGCTCCCCAGTTGTTCCTCCCAGTTTATCTGCACGCGAATGTGGGACCACCTGACCTGTCAGCTGCCACCTCTCCGGCCTGGTCTGCCAGCCGCCTTGCCCCCAGTCCTCTCCACCCTGGCTGCTTATCTCCGCCCCTCCTACCATTCTGGATGAATGTTTCTTCTTTAACTCCTTGGTTGTTGGACTTCCATACAGTTCAATTTTCTGACAGTTCTGGTTGTTTTTTGTTTTTAAATTGGTTATTATCCTTCTTTTGGTTGTGCAAGGAAGCAAAGCATATTTACCTATGCCTACATCTTGGCTAGAAGCAATGTACTAGTATTTTTTAAATAAGTAAATAAAATACTTATGTGTTTGACATAGTGAAAACTAAACTAAACATGAAGCCTACTTACTGGGTTCATAATATAAATTTCAAAGTCATAGAAGTCATAAAGATAGAGGCCATGTAAAATATACTAAAAAGAAGAGTGAAATTCTTAATTTTTCTTTACATCTCTTAATAAATTTTATTTAGTGCGTGTCTTTGACATTTTATATACACTCTTTGCCTGTATGTATACAATTCTTAGCAATCAGAAATATTACCGTCACTAGGATCTGGTTAGGGGTTTTTATGGTGGTGCTATTTCTCATTGAACCATATATTCTCTCAGTCAGAGCTACACACTGATAAGATAGCATTCAAACTCCAGCCATGGAGCAACATTTTTCTCAATGCAAAACCCTCATCAAAAGCAGTTGAACATTGGCTTCTGACCTCATTAGTGCTATGTTCTAATCATTTGTGTTAATTGGGCTACCCCATGACATAAACATTATGTCACTTGTTGCTGTTTTCTGGTTGCATACTGCTAAGCCAGTATTAAAAATAATTTTTTAAAAATATAGGCAAGCTCCAAACTTTCAAAGTTTCCGTTTCTTTAACTTTGACATGTGGGGCTTTTTCTAATTCTAATCTTTTTGTGAAATTTTATGAAAATTTCAGAAAAAATTTTTGAGAAAATTTTTGTGAAACTTTGTCATCCTTTCGTATGAGGTAGATTAAATTTTTGTTCAGTAACATTTAGAATCAAGAACTGTCTTCGCATACCATTAGATGTACCTATTTTCAAGGCCTTTTTAATGTATAGCTTGCTTCACATTTATTGTTCAAATCACCATATGTATTTATGGTTAGCATTGAAATGCAAAACAAAAAGAAAATTAAAATGTAATTTAAAACACAAAACCTTGCAGTTATTTTTTATCAGTTCAGTGGTTTGAAATATAATTATTAGAGATTCTTTCCTTCCTCCCCTCAACTTTATAGAATGTGACATTTAACAAGTTACTTAACTTCTGAATGTCAGTTTCTCTACCTCTAAAGGAGATCGTATCTGACCTGCTGATTATGAAAATCAACAAGATGATATAATTGTATGTTTTCAAAAACTGTAAAGCACTATAAAAAGGAAGTATATTAATAGTATTTTTGATAAAATTACTTTAAAAGCTTTAATTTATTGACATATAAGACAATAATTAAATTAGTAAGAAAGCTATTTCTACTAAAATATTTTCTATCTTCTATAACTTTGTATCAAGAGGACATTTTTTACATTATTGGATTTCACTATTTTCTGTGTCTTATTCTAACAGTAAATTAAAAGAATAAGACTAAAATTCATCATTAGTTCTCAACTGTTCTCCATATTGTATGAAATGACCCAGTCATCTCTTTTAAGGTAATTTTATAAAATATTCTGCCATTTAATAATTGTATTCTGCAAAAAACCCAGAGTTGGAATGGCCTTGCCAAGCATAGGTCCTGGGGTTTGCCATCCATTCACATTATTTCTATCAGCTTGAGAAAATTTAATTTTGTATTTTGTTAGGTAAAAACGTAAAGCATCTCCTTTAGTCTTGGCATGTAGAATCACCATTATTATAGTTCTGCAAGTGTCAGTTGCCTTCTACATAGGTAATCTTTCATTTGTTCTTTTTCACAAATTTAATCAGTAACCAAATTTTGCTAGATTTTTTTCTTGCATTGTCTGTTATTTTTGCCATCTTATTTTTCAAAGTTTCTACCTTAGACCAGACTAGTATAATTTCATGCCCAGACTTTTCTTGCTTGTCTACTTGTCTCTATTCCTTACTCCTGTTAAGATTCCTGAAACATAATATTTACATCCTCTCACTCAGCCAGCCACCAACAGTACTTAATAATACCTCCTTCCCTGTGTACTAAATGCTAAACTCTTTAACCTGACATTCATAAACCTTTGATTTGCTGCTATCTCTCTTTCTGATTTAATGTTTCACCAATTATCTTTTTACCTTCCAATTTCATTCATACCTGTATCACCGGTGCCAGTACACAACCTCACACACAGTAGGTACTCAGCAAATGTTTTTTATAGTGCATTGACTATTATTTGTACTTCCAAAGTGAATCATTCACTATTTCCTAGGCACACCCTAAAACTTCTCACTTCACTCCTTTCCCGTATGTCCCCTCTTCCTCCTGGAATACCTGATCTCTGCCTGTCAGTTTCTTATTGAACCTTAAGAACACAATTTAAATACCAACTGTCCCATTAATCTTTTTCTGATCTTCTCAACCAGAAATGATTTCATTCTTCCTTAAACTATCATAGTTATTCACAATGGCTCTCTCACGATATGTAACTCCCGCTCACCCCTGTAATGGTTGCACTTCAGTAAATATGTGCCAAACAAATGAATAAACAATCAGACTTAACACTAGATTGAAAGTTTCTTCAGATTAAAAGTTTCTTCTGCAGAGTGGTAGTCCGTGCATTACATATAAGAGCTCAGTGTTGAATTAAATGCTTGGACCTAGTCCAGCATATCAGCTGGTTACTTGTAGATGCAGGGAGCAAACCAAGGCCTCCACATAATAAACAGTATATCGTCTGCCAGCAGTTTATTTTTTCCAGGCCAACAGTGTTCACATTTGAAAACCATTTATTATCAGAAACATTTGCTTAGATTTTATCTTTCTTGAAATTTAGAATTAAAAAAAAAAAAACTTAGAAAACAGTATCATTATCCCATGTTCATTGTAGCAGTGTCTCTTATAGTGAAAAATAAATAAATTACAATCTTTTCTGTGGGGGTATTTTTTTAAGTCAGCACATGGTTTAAAAATATTGTTAATTGACAAAATAAAAACTGGAATATCTACCAACATGGGGCCCTTAGGATTATGGCATGGCACATGCATTAGTCAAGGTTCTTCAAAGAAACAGAAACAATAGACTGTATATCCAGGGAAGGGATTTATGTTAAGAAATTGGCTCATGCCTTGTAGAGGCTGACAAGTTCAAAATGTGCAGGGCAGGCCAGCTGGCTGGAGACCTAGAGAAGAGTTGATGTTGCAGTCAGGAGCCCCAGGATGCAGAATTCCTTCCGCCTCAGAGGAATCTCAGTCTTTCTCTTAAAGCCTTCAGCAGATTGGCTGAGGCCCACCCATATTGTGAAGAGTAATCTGCTTTCATCAAAGTCTACTCAAGTAAATATTAATCACATCTACAGAAAACCTTTACAGCATCAACTAGACTGCTGTTTGAATATCTGGGTACCAGAACCTGGATGAGTTGACGCATAAAATTAACCATCACATCTGTGCATTTCAACAATTTTTTGGAGCTAAAAAATTAGGGATAATTAGAAACTACTTTGTGTAAAAGGGGCAGGCCTCTCTGTGTCACCACATTCCCCATCCCGCCTACTTCATGCAGTTAGAATCATGTGCCTTTGTCATACAGGCATATAAATTTGTGACCCCAGATGTATGCGGTGGTCTTATTTATTTATAAAAGGAGTGTTTATACAAATAGGCCTGTGCTGCAGCCCCTGGATACCTCTCTAACCTCATTTCCCTACTCTTGCTTCCATCTGGCCTCATTAGCTCCCTTATTATCGCAGACATTCGAAGAGTGCCCCCATTTTAGGGCCTCGACTTCTACCTAGAGCGATCTGCCCCCACAAAGGGCACAGGTCTGCTCCTTCACTTTGCTCAGCCTTCTGCTTAAATGTCCCTGACCACAGTATCTACAACAGCCTGCCCATTCACTGCATTACTCTATTGTTGCCCTCCTTTACTTTTCTTCATAGTAGACATACCTGTATAACGCTGTACTATATTTGTGGATTGTCCTTAGATGTACCTGTATGACACTATACTATATTTATGGATTATCCTCTAGAAATTAAATTCTGCAAGGACAAGGATTTTGTTTGTTTACCACTGTATCTGACACCCGAATCGGTGCTTGACACATCTTTAATGGTCAATAGAATTTTTCTGAATGTATAAATATATGCTAAAACATTGTGATATATCAGAAATTTAACAGCAGTTTTTCTGGGAAGTGACTGACTCTAGCAGTTAGATTTATCATATGTGTTGTGAGAAGAGAGGAAATTTTAACTTGTATTTTATAACCTAAAAAAGTGTTTGAATTTTTGTGTTACTTTTATATAAAAATGAGTATGTAATTTTTAAATATACCTTTATTCATAGTAATCTTCACTACTTAAATTTGATGCCTAGAAATAAATAAGCAACTCTGAAAATTAGATATGTGTGTATGTATGTATGACAATGAAGTATATTTTCTTCAGTAGATTAGTGTTGTGCTTTACAAACATGATGAGATTGATGAGATATGTAAGGGGATGACAGTCCAAAGTAGGTTCACCTACATTATGAGTTAGATACCTATAAATGAAAACCACACTTAGAAGTTTGCCAAATATTTTACACTATATTTAAAGTACTTTACATTTCATAAATTCAAATACTTTTAAAAATAAAATGTTAAGAAAACCAACTTTACCAACTTTAAAAGAAGTATTAACCTTAACATTCTTCTGGTACTTGGTAGAAGCAGGGGCCCATAATAGTTTAGTGAGGAAAAGGGTACCTTTTTAAAAACTTTAATCCTGTGAATATTATGACCAGAAATGAGAATGGAAGGAGAGAATTCCTTTGTATTTCAAGAGACTTCACTCAGTAGACTAGATTTATTTAGCATATTTGTATTGTAAATGTTTTCTCTCTGCTTTCTATACAAGACATATATATTAAATGCATTTAAGTTTTATTAAATCTAAACTACCTTAAAATATTTGACAAATGGAAATAATAGCTAATAATGGAAGGCCTTTGTTCAAATTCATTAATCGCAAAAACAGTATGTAACAATGTTAATATACAGAACAAGATACAATATACGGAGATCTTTGAGCTACTCTTGATTTCTATAAACTTTCTAATGCCACTGCTGTCATAAAGAGCTTAGCAAATATTGACTGTGGACGATGATGATCCAGCAATATTTTTAAGACTTGGTGGCACTGGCAGTACAGTCAGATATCCGGGACTTGACATTGTCATTTTGCCACGGGGCCCTTCCACCGGGGCCTCTCCCAAAAGGACAAATGTTTACCTGCAGTTAGGCATTTAAATGTGTAAATATTCCAGCCTCAATTATATGTGAAATAGCTAGAGTTTTCACTCTGTAAATCATGAAGTAGTTATTCTCCGAAGTTTAAATTGATCTCCCAAAAGTTTACAAAGGTAAAAACAGGTTTAATTAAATGTTTTTCCCATAACTCCAAACAAAAATTTGTTTCATGAAATCAGGTCAATATAAAAATATTTTGTTCCTCTTACTATTTCAAACCCAAGGTATTTATGAAACTTCTGAGTTTATTAAGGTTTAATTTACTATTCTTTTTAGTTGTTAAGTTTTAAATGTTGTTGTTCATCATATCTTCTTACCTTTGGGCTTATAAGGGCTTTATGACTGGTTCTAATTAGGTCAGAAATAAACAATATTCAATTGCTATATAAAACAATCAAGATATTTAAGCACCTGGAGATTTTTGTTTGCTTAGTTTTATTAGACATTACTGGTCTGATAACTATTTTAATTCATTTTAATCCATGAAAAGTTTAGTTGACCTGTCAAGCTCAGTTAGCTGTTCTGCACTGTAAAAAATAAAAAATTTTCTAAAACATCAGCTTGTTCTAGGAAGTTAGACACATCGTTGACTCATAATTAAGCTGTATACATTTTCTGATTCTGTTTGGTTTGGTTTCCCTTTTTTTTTTTTGTATATTTGTTTTGTTGCGTATGATTCAGAATTGAAATAACAACTTACCTACTTATTCTATTCTTACCTGAAAACTAAGATGGAACCAAAGAGTCAAGTATTAGTCTTTTGTGTCCCGACTTGATTTTTAATAGGTTTTTCTTTTTGGCTTATAATTAGTAACATGATTAAAAGGTGACAATAATAGACTTAAATTATAATTTGCATAAAGAAAACTACTTCTCAATCTCATTTAATTGGGACTTTGTTTATCTTTTTATTTCTAAACTTTTTATGTTGCATTCATTCTTTTGGTACATTATAGTGTTTTAATACAGAACTAACACTACAGGAAGACAGGTGGTGTAGATTCTGGTAATTAACCACTCTGAGCCTCAATTTCCTGATCTATAAAATTGGAACTGTAATAATGTCTGCCTCATACTATTATTGAGAAAAAATAAAATGAAATACTGCATGTAAAAAATAAAATGAAATACTGCATGTAAAAAACAAATCCCGGCTACAGACTTAAGTATAATGAATGTGAACTACTGTTATTATAATTTCTATGATGAGTTCATACTGAGTTGTCATTCACTTTTCTTTGAGAGTCTGTTAATACATTCCAAAAATTTTTTAGCATTTTGGCTCAAAATACAATTTTGTGATTGCAATACAGAATTATTTGATTTTTCATTGGCAATAAATTTTCACTGGAATTAGAGGGTTTATTTTTTTGGTGTTGTCAGGTACTTTGAAAAAATATGTAGTCAAAATGATGTACTTAAGCTTAGATTTCACTCTTTTTGGATAACCAGTTATTTGCAGAAGTTGTTTAGTCTCTTGGGAACATTTTAATGTTCAGAAATCTTAGAATCAGAAAATTAATATTTTCACTTTTCTTATACCTTTTAAAAACCTAGAGTATAAATTCAAAATATTCCATTTCTCACAGTGCTGTCTTGTATAAAATATCTGCCTGAGAAAATAGTAAGTTTGTAATTATATAACGCAGTGTTACTGATTTTCTCTGTCTTGTGTCTTGGACTTCCCTACCTATACCTTATCTTCTTTAATCCCTTCAACATCTTTGGGAGGTATTATCCCTTTTTACAGACGAGGAAACTGAAACACAGCTGTGAACTAACTCGCCCTAGGTCACATCAGGGACAGTCACAGAAGTATAAATATTACCTAACCCATCTGCTACTTGGGCCTTTTACTCTATCTACCAGACAGCTTCCCCCAAACCCTGCCTCTCAGAATTACTGCTGAGGCAAAACTGGTACTTCAGCATTATTTCCTGATTTGGATATGCTAGATATGTTTATCACATAAAACACACCTCTGAGACCAAGTTAAACACATGTTAAAAAGATAATAGAATCTGGCCTGCTTTGGAGTTTAACAGTCTTTGTCTGTGTTCAACCAAACTATACAGATTACAAGCACAGTCAACGTCTGGATTTATAAATAGACTATTTCTGAATTTCTTTCAAAACCTTTAAGCTTTAGCATTAGATCATATGTCAGACTAACGTGCCCTAACTTGTAAAATAGAATTTATACTAAAAAATGTACTCTGTAATTTACATAAAATTTAAAACATTTTAAAAGCTGAAAGGAATTTTTAAATGTTGAATATATACAAAAGCAGACAAAATGAACTCCCCACATCCCCCTTAAAGCTTTAGCATTAGATCGTATGTCAGACTCCAAAAGGTAAATACTGTACCTAGAAGTAATTTTATCCACACAATCATTGTTTTTACTTGTGTGTTGTAGTACTGATACCGTCGTTTTATCAGTGCCCTAGCACAATTACTACCGTAATATTAACCATACTTAGAAGTAATTATTAACCAAATAACCATTTTCAGTCCTATATGAATTTAATAAGAGCATACTTTTAACTATAGACTATGCAGTCTCCTGTGGAAAATAGAGTAACAAAAAATAAGATACAATTGTTGCACTGAAATAAATTATAATTAAGTAGAAAGAAAAATATACTCAACATGAGCAAATTAAGATTATATGCTATTAAATAAAATAATTTGGTATTACCTTGGAAAGTCATAGAAGGGAGAAATTATTATAGACTGAAATAGACAGTTTTATGGAATGCTTGGGAATTGATGTCTAAACAAATAGGATTCTGATAGAAAGGAGGCAAAAGAAGGGCATTCCAGGCTAGAAGAATAGAAAACAAAAGTGAAGAAGTTGTAATGAGCATATTGTGTTACATTATGGCACTGAAAGAAAGTTGCAGGAATTTGAATGCTAACATGCATTTAATTTTGAATCTGTATTTCCTGGGGACATAGAGCCTTGGGAATCTGGATATTTTTCTTTAGAACATTAAAAATAGAATTTATACTAAAAAATATACTCTGTGATTAACATAAAATTTAAAGCATTTTAAAAGCTTAAATTTTTTTAAAATTTTAAATATATACAAAAGCAGACAGAATGAATTTCCCACATCCCCCTCACTTGCTCCTGAAATTATCAACTCCTGGTCAGTCTTGTTCCATCCACACATTCATGCACGTATGCACACACTCTGATATTTTAAAGTAAATCCCATATGCCATGCTATTTCATCTATAAATATTCAGTATGTATCTCTGAAAAATAAGAACTCTTATAAGAAATTTCTTATAAGAAATAATGACTGAAAACTTCCCTTACCTGGTGGATGAAAAAGACATAAAAAATGGGACAACTGTAATAGCATACTCAATAAAATATACCAAAAAAATAAAAAAGAGAGAGAGAAAGAAAAAGACACACAAGTCCAGTAAGCTCAGAGAGTCCCAAATAAGTTAGACACAAAGAGGACTACACCAAGTCACATCATAACTGAAATGACAAGACTTAAACAAGGAGAGAACTCTAAAAACCACAAGAGAAAAGCAGGTAGTTACATAGAAGGAAGCACTAATTAGATTGTCATCTGATTTTTCAACAGAAACATTTCAGACCGAAAGGGAGTGGCATGAATGTTCATAGTGATGAAAAACAAGGACCTACAACCAAGGCTGCTTTACCCAGCAAGGCTATCAGTTAAAATTGGGGGAGAAATAAGGAGCTCCCCAGACAAGTAAAAACCAAAGGAGTTTGTTAACACCAAACCAGTACTGCAACAAATGTTAATGGGCTTACTGTCAATAATCACCTTAAATGTAAATAACTGAAATACTCCAACCAAAAGATAGATGGTAGCTGAATGGATAAGAAAACACCCATATATATTTTGCCGCCAAAAGACCCAGCTCAGATCCAAATATACACACAGACTAAAAATAAAGAGGTGGAAAAAGACATTTCATGCAAATGGAAAGAAAAAAAAAGGTGGCATAGCAGTACTTGTATCCAACAAAATAGACTTTAAAACCAAGGCTATGTAAGACACAAAGAAGTACACTGCATAATGATAAAAGGAACAATTCAACAAGAGGATATAATCATAGTAAACATTTATGCACTCAACATAGGAGCACCTAAATATGCAAGGCAAATCTTGATGGACATAAGAGAGAGAGCAACAGAAATAACAGTCATAGTCAGGGATTTTAACACCACACTGGCTTCAATGGATAGCTCTTCCAGACAGAAAATCAAGAAGGACACAGCAGCCTTAAATGACACAGTAGATCAAATGGATTTGATACCTTCAGAGCATTTTGCCCCAAAGCATCAGAATATGCCCACTTTTCAAGTGCACATGGAACATGTGTGTCCTAACAGGTGGTCTCAGTAAATTTAAGAAGATTGAAACCATCATGCATTTCTCTGACCACAGTGCACTGAAACCAGAAACCAATCACAAGAACACTAAAAAACACACAAAGACATGGAAGCTAAACAACATGGTATTGAACAATAAATGGGTCAATAATGAGGTCTACAAAGAAATCAAAAGATAGCTTGAAACAAATGAAAATGAGGACACAACAATACAAAATCTGTGGGACACTGGGAAAGCACTCCTAAAAGGGAAATTCATAGTATTACAGGCCCATCTCAAAAAACATGAAACAGCTCAAATAAACAATCTAACTTTACACTTAAAGGAACTTGAGAGAAAAAAAAAAGCCCAAAGTGAGCAGAAGAAAGGAAAAAATAAAGATCAGAGCACAGATAAATGAAATAGAGTCTAAAAAAATAATACAAAAAGATCAATGATTCCAACAAAAGATCAGTGAATTTAAGAGCTGGTTCTTTGAAAGATAAACAAGATTGACACACCTTTAACCAGACTTATCAAGAAAAATAAGGGAGGACCAAATAAATAAAATCAGAAATGAAAGAGGAAAAATAACAGTTGACACCAAAGAAATACAAAGCATTGTAAGAAAATATTATGAACAACCATATGCCAACAAACTGGACAACCTGGACAAAATGGATAAATTCCTAGAAATGTACAATCTTCCAAAACCAAATCAGGAAGAATCAGAGAATCTGAATAGTCAGATTATGCCTAGTGAAATTGAAGCAGTAATCAAAAAACTCCCAACAAATCAAAGCCCTGGACCAGATGGCTTCCCAGGTAAATTTTACCGAACATTCCAAGAAGAACTAATAACTGTCCTTCTCAAACTATTTCAAAAAATTCAAGAGAAGGGAAGGCTCCCAAGCTCATTTATGAGGTCAGTATTATCCTAATTCCAAATCCAAATGAAGACACTGTTTACAAGTATCCGTTTACAAAAAAAAAAAAAAATTATAGGCTAATATCACTGATGAACATAGATGCTAAAATCCTCAGCAAAATATGCAAACAGAATACAGCAATACATCAAAAAGATCATACACCATGATCAAGCAGAATTTATCCTGGGAATGCAAGGATCGTACATTTGCAAATCAATAATGTGATTCATGACATAAACAAAATGAAGGCTAAAAAACATATGTTCATATCAATAGATGCAGAAAAAGCATTTGATAAAATCCAGCACCCATTTATGATCAAAACTCTTAGCAAAGTAGGAATAGAGGAAACATACCTAAACACAATAAAGCCCATATATGCCAAACCCACTGCCAGCATCATTCTCAATGGGCAAAAAATACAAGCGTTCCCCTTCAGATCGAGGACAACACAGGGATGTCCACTTTCACCTCTCTTTTCAACATAGTACTGGGAGTTCTAGCCACAGCAATCAGACAAGAAGAAATACAAGGCATCCAAATTGTAAAGGAAGAGGTAAAATAGCCTTTAGTTAGATGATGTGATATTGTACAAACAGAATCCGAAAGATTCAACCAAGAAACCAGTAGGACTGATAAATTCAGCAAAGTAGCAGGATATAAAATTAATATCCAGAAATCAGTTGCATTTTTATATGCCAGTAACAAACTGACAGAAAGGGAAATTTTCTAAAACCCCATTTACAATTGCTTCAGAAGAATAAAACACCTAGAATAAATCTAACCAAGGATGTAAAAGACCTGTACTCAGAAAATTATAAGACACTGGAGAAAGAAATTGAAGAAGATACAAATAAGTGGAAGGACATGCCATATTCATGGATGGGAAGAATTAACATCATTAAAATGTCCATGCTACCCAAAGCAATCTATAGATTCAATTCAATTCCTATCAAGATTCCAATGTCATATTTCACAGAGCTAGAACAAATAGTTCAGAAATTTATATGGAACCACAAATGGCCCCGCATAGCAACAGCAATCATGAGAAAGAACAGCAAAGTTGGAGGAATCACACTACCGAATGTGAAATTATACTATAAGGCCATAGTAGTCAAAACTGCCTGGCACTGGCATAAAAACAGACACATAAATCAGTGGAACAGAGTGGAAAGCCCAGAAATAAACCTGCACCTTTATAGTCAATTAATATTGGATAGAGGAAGTAAGCACATACAATGAGCTTAAGATAGTTTATTCAATAAATGGTTTTGGGAAAATTAGTTACGTGCAGAAAAATGAAACTGGGCCACATTACACCATACACAAGAATAAATTCAAAATGGATTAAAGACTTAAATGTTAGACCTGAAACCATAAAAATCGTAGAAGAAAACATAGACCTCAATATCTCAGACTTTGCTTGTAGCTATATTTTATCAGGTGTATCTCCCCAGACAAGGGAAACAAAAGGAAAAATAACCAATGGTTCTACATCAAACTAAAAAGTTTTTGCAAAGCAAAGGAGATCATCTACAAAATGAAAAGACAACCCACAAAATGGGAGAACATACTTACCAATAAATCTGATAAGGGGTTATATCCAATATTTATAAAGAACTTACAAAACTCAACACCAAAAAACAAACAAAAACAAAAAACAATAAAACCCCCCCACAATCCAATTAAAAAATGGGTAAAGGACCTGAATGGAGACGTCTCCAAAGAGCACATACAGGTGGCCTATAGACATATGAAAAGATGCTCAAGGTCACTAATCATGAGAGAAATGCAAATTAAAACCACAGTGAGATACCATCTCACACCTGTCAGAATGGCTAACATCAATAAATCAACAAACCACAAGTGCTGGCCAGGATGTGGAGAAATTGGAACCCTTTTGCACTGTTGGTGGGAATGCAGACTGGTGCAGCCACTGTGGAAAGCAGTATGGAGATACTTCAAAAAATTAAAAATGGATCTGCCTTTTGACCCAGCAACCCCACTTCTGGGAATATACCCAAAGGAACCCAAAACACTAATTTGAAAGAACATAAACATCCCTATGTTCATTGCAGTGTTATTTACAATTGCCAGGATACGGAAGTAGCCTGTGTCCATCAATAGATGAGTGGATGAAACAACTATGGGACATTTACACTATGGAATAATACTGGCCATAAAAAAGAAGAAAGTTTTACCCTTTACGATAGTATGGATGGACCTGGAGAACATTGTGCTAAATGAAATAAGCCAGCCAGAGAAAGACAAATACCATATGATTTCACTCATATGTGCAATCTAACGAACAAATAAAACTAACTGGCAAAATAGAGACAGATTCATTGATAGGATGACAGCTAAGGGCAGGGTAATGTTGGGGATGGAGGGATTAAGCAAAAAGGAAAAAGGACACGTGGACATGGACAAGTGTGGTGATTGACAGGGGCAGGGGGGAGGTAGGTATAAGGAGACTACATGGTAATAACAAAATACAATAAATTTTTTTAAAAGAATGTTGGACATCTTCAGCTTCTCTTTCACATACTGACAATGTCCGTGTAGTGATTTTTGTGCTATTAACTGTTTTAGAAGTTAATGTAGATTTGAATTTGCCCAACTGCTTCCACCAAATGACTTAGAAGAAAATGAAGTGAGGCTTCCATGACCTAGTGAACCAAAGGAAGTAAATCCTATATCAAAAGAAGAAAATTTCCCTCCAGATTATAGAAATCCACTGAAGACAGAGAAAAATGACCCTCTACCCTGGCTCCTGCCTACATGGGAGCCCTTCTAATTCCCCAAAAAGCCCTCAAATGGGTCTTCATAGTAGCCGAATATAAATGGATCTCTTCTACCAAAAAATTCACTAAAGGCGTCTTCTGGTTTACAGATTATGAAGCCACACAAAGGAACTGACAAAATGATTTCCACCTCCACCTTCACCATTTAACCCTTCTTTACATATTTGTCATAGATGTCCTGTTTTCTGGTTAATAGTTCATATGCCTCAAAAAAAAAAAAAAGTTAATCTCACCCAAAAATTACCTTCACAGAAACATCTAAAATAATGTTTGACCATATATATATCTGATCACAGTGGCCCAGCCAGGTTGACATATAAAATTAACGATCACATATATGTGCATATTACATACACATTAATATAAAAACTAAACAAAATAATATGTAAGTAAAATAAATAAAAATCAAAACCCACATGATCACCTCAATAGATACAGAAAAGCATTTGACAATATCCAACAACCTTAAATGATTTAAAGAAACAAAAATCTCAACAGACTAGGAATAGGAGGGAACATTCTTAATCTGGAAAAGGGTGTTTATGAAAAACCCATAGGTAACATAATATTTGACAATAAAAGGCTGAGTGTTTTGATCCTTCAATCACAAGACAAGGAGTCCATTTTCACCATTTCTGTTTAATGTTGAACTGAAGTTATTGCAAGGGCAGTTAGGCATGAACACGAATAAAAGGCTTTCAGATTGGAAAAGAAGAAGTAAAACTTTAACAGATGACATACATGATCAGTATAAAGGACATCCCCAAATCCACTGAAACCCTATTAGAACTAATAAGTTTGGAAAGGTTGCAGAATACAAGATCAGTGTGTGAAAATCACTTGTATTTTTAATACATTTACAATGAGCAATCGAAAAATAAATCCAAGTAAACAATATTTACAATAACATCAAAAAGAGTAAAATACTTAGGAATAATTTTTTTAAATAAGTGCAAAATTTATACTGAAAACCATTAAACATTGTTTTAAAAAATTAAAGATTTAAATAACTGGAAAAACATCCCATATTCATGGGTCAGAATAATACATTGTTAAGATGGCAGTACTCTTCACGTTGGTTTTTAAGTTCAATATAGTTTGTATCTTTGCAGAAATTACATATGGAATTGCAAGTGACCCTGAACAGCAAAAATAATCTTGAAAAAAAAGAAAAACAAAGTAAATTCACACTTCCTAATTTCAGAACTGGACAGAGACAATATTATGGCAATTACCAGAGGGAAAGAGGTATGGGGAGAGGTAGAAGAGGGTAAAGAGAGGATAAATGGTAATGGATGGAGACTTAACTTGGAGGGATGAACACAAAATATAATATATGTATTTTAGAATTGTAAAACTGAAACCTATATAATTTTAATAACCAATGTCATCCCAATAAATTCAATAAAAAATTACTACAAAGCTATTAATCAGAAGAGTGTGATACTAGCATAAGCACAGACCTCTAGATAAGTGAAATGGAGTTGAGAGTCTAGAAATAAGTTCATACCTGGTATATGGAAAAATAGACACTCTGAACAGCCCCATGCCTATTAAAGAGATGGAATTCATAATTTAAAATATTCTGCAATAAAACTTGAGGCCCAGGTGCCTTCCTGGGGAATTTTGTCAACCATTTAAGAAAGATAATAATCTCAACACTAACTCTTTCAAAAACTAAAGGAGAGGAGACAAGAATACTTCTCAGCTTCGTTGATGACATCAATATTATGTCAGTATAAAAACCAGACCCTGACTGTTGTGACTCATTTGGCTGGAGCATTGTCCCAGGGCCACTGCGGGTTCTATTCCCAGTCAGTGCACATACCTGGGTTGCATGTTGGATCCCGGTCGGGGCACGTATGATCCCCCAGTCTGGACATGTGTGAGAGAAAACCAGTCAGTGCTTCTCTCTTACATCGATGTTCTTCTCTCTCCCTTTCTCTCTAACAAAGCAAGGAAAAGATGTCCTCAGGTGAGGAATAAATAAATAAACAAACAAATAAACCAGATGAAGGCATTACAAGAAATAAAAACTACAGGTCAGTGTTTCTCATGAGCAGAGACTGAAAAATCTTCAACAAAAATTGGGAAATCAAATCCAACAATGTATAAAAAGTATACTGCATTATGGCAATACAACTGTCGTTTAACATTTAAAAAAATCAATATAATTCACCATGTAACAACATAAAAGATAAAATGTCTCTGGATACAGAAAAAAATGATAAAATTCAACACAGTTACTCAATCTGCATGACAAAGAACACCTAGGGGAAAACTTAGAGCTAACATATTTAATGATAAAGAGCCAAAGCTTTCCATGTAAGACAAGAACAGGATGTCCGCTGACCAATCCAGCTTTCTGCAGGAAGTCATAATTATCGAAAGTTGAAAAGAAATAAAGGTGCCTTTATTCACAGAAAGTATGACTGTATACATTAAAAATCCTAAGGAATCTCCCAAAAAGCTACTAAAATAAGTGAATTCAGGTGAGCATACAAAAGTCAATTGCATTTTCATGAGCAATGGACAACTGGAAAATGAAATTTAAAAATTTAGTTTCTTTTATGGTCACATCCAAAGTTATGTAAAATTTAAGGACGAATTTAACACTACGCTGAAAACTACAAAAGGTTACTGAAAGTAATTATGGAAGACCTAAGTAAATGGAGAAAAGTACAGTGTTCTTAAATGGTAAGACTTTTCTAAGCCTTAAACACTGCTAAGATAATCATTCTCTCCAAATTGATCTGCGTATTTAATACTATCCTAATAAAAATTGTATCACTCTCCTATTATAGATGTCAACAAGCTAATTCTAAAATTTATATGGAAATACAGTTGATTTAGAATTTCCATAAAAGAAACAGTTTATAAACTTTATAAAAGAAACAGTTGAAGAAATTATACTATCCGATTTTAAGATATGTTCTATAAAGTTCCAGATATCAAGGGGCTGGTAATGGTGAAAGGACAGAAGTGCCTCATTGATCATTGGGACAAAATAGAGTCTCACACTAATTAGCCTCTATTTTTAACAATGAAGACATGGTCAATTCATAGGGAAAAGGAAAGTCTATTCAACAAATAGTGGTAGAACAAATGGATAACTATATATAAAAAATTAACATTGCCCTGACTAGTGTGGCTCAGTTGACTGGGCATCATCCCACAAACCAAAAAGTCACCAGTTCAATTCCCGGTGAGGGCACATGCTTGGGTTGTGGGTTCAGTCCCAGATTGGGGCACGTACAAGAGGCAACTGATTGATGTTTCTGTCCCCCTCTTTCTCTCTCCCTCCACCCCTTGTCTAAAAATAAATAAATTTTTTAATGGCCCTCTTAAAAAAAGTTAACATTAACCCAAATCTCAAATCATTCACGAAAATTACCTTAACAGAGACTTTGTCTTATTTGAATTTTTATTCTGCCATCTAATCTACTGTCCAGATGATAGGAGCTGCTAATTATTTGTGTGATGAATAAATAACTAGGCTGTAGTTCTCCTGATTTCTGGTTCTAATCTCAGTGAGAGATGCTTATCACACTTTTAGGAGGATATACAAACTTTATATTTTAGCTTGAATAAAGTAGAACCTAATTAGACAGATTCTAGTTCCCTTATTTCGCTCTGTCAGTCTGGGTAGCTTTCCAGTCATAGCTTCCAGATACACTCATCTGGCACTGAAATGTTTGATAGCTTTACACATTTTTGTGTGTGTGTCATTGTATTTGCATGTATTAGAAGCTGCAAGAATAAGAACTTGTTAAGTAGAGTAACAAGAGGCCCAAGAATGATATATGCCTGTAGATAATTCAGTACCGTTTGTTAATGCTGATTTGCATTTTACTCCCACTGGCAGCTAGAGTCAGCAGGACATATTTATTTATCTGAATATTTAATTCTAGCAAGTTCTCCCTTTTTAATATAAGTATATGTGACTATTTTGCTGAAAGAAGTTAAAGGATGTTGGTACCTATCTTTTCAATACATGCATAGATAGATAGTGATTAATATTGGTGGATAAACTAAAGAGGCAAGATGAGTTGACCACTGACATAGAAGAGCAAGACTGGAGACAGAATTCAGGACTCCTGATGGCTGATTTGATAAAACAATTCTTAAAGAAAAAGGCTATATCATATAATACCTCCCTCATCACATGGCCGCAAACTGGATATGCTCTTAAATTAAAAATAGAACAAAAAAGCTGACTATCAGAGAATGAAATGCTTCTCTTTGAAGCTGTGTTTCATGTTATTACTTCAGTTGCTGCACAGAAAGAAAATCCCAGTAGGGCCCAATAGTCTTTATAACTCGTAAATACTTGCTCACCTTCCTCTGAGGGAGGACAGCCTCCGCCATAGCAATAGCAGCAGTAGCCATTGTGGGCTAATGTGAGACTGGAGATGTATTGCAGAAGGCGACACTTTATGAAACAAGAATGTGAACCAGGGTTCCATGTGTATGTGGCTTAATTTGAAATTGGTCTAAGTTCTATGTTGTAGTAGTTTATTTGTAAAGGCCTACTGTGTCACTGGCAGGAAATTGTTTGTTTTAATTGATGTTGTTATAAATAAGCTTTAATATGTAGGAACATTCTTTTTATTTGACTGTTGATTTTTTTCTTAAATGATTACTTGATTTGCCAATAAATGCATGTTAATAACAACTAGCAACTCATTAGCAGCTTTCAAAGTTTCAGTAGTTTCACTTTATTCCTTACATATTCAATAGTCTTAAAATCTTTGCAAGGAAGTTAATATCGTTTACTGTACTATTGCCTTTTAAAATCAGTAGGGTAGGGTTAGACAAGGGGACAGAACTTCCTAAAGGGACCTTAAAGAACTAAGTCTTCCTTTACACTATTTATTATAAGAGAAGAACAACAGGATCTCAGATTTCAAAAACAGCACTCTTTCATGTGTATGATCACTCAGTTTTTGCATTAATCAATATTTGTTAATGAATACATACAGTGTTCACATTCCATGACAGACATGTTCCTTTATGTCTTCAAGTTTAAGTTCTTTGGGTGTTTATTTTTATATAACTCTTCAAAATTTTCTAACTCCTATATGACATTCTCAAAGACCACCTTAAAATAATTTCTGTTGGTTTATGCCAACAAAGAAGGGAATGACAGTAAGATCACATTCTTTTTTTTGTCACCTGAGGAGTATTTTTCACATCAGTACTTGATCAGACAGGTTGCTGAAATTTTTGCCATATCAAAGTTATTTCTGAGAATCAATAGTTCTATTTCATTCTCTTTCAGTCTCCCTGTTAATGGGTTCTGCAATTGGTATTAATCAATTTTTAAAATGGGAAAAGAATCTGTGGCAAAGATAACCTACAAAGACTTGTCACAGTACTCAAATAAGGCATACATAAATTTAGATGTATTTTAAATAGTTATGTGTATCATATAAACATAAAAAATGTAGACTTCTGGAAAACATTGAAATGGCAAACACATAGGTATTTAAAGAACCCTTATTGTTGTAAAAAGTATTCAGCAAGTTGAATGAAGGTGGAAAATTTGAATTTTATTTTCTCTTCCTTTTTCTACCCATCCTTTAGTGGAATTAGTATGAAATTCTTCCACTTTATATACAAGTTCATGTTAAGATTTAAAATTTTTCTATTTGAAAAATAGGAAGCCCCAGCATTGACCATGATGACCACATGGCATTCAAGAATTACAGTTCCATTCTTTTGGACTGAATTTGTCAGCCCCTCTACCAAAAGAGAATGTTCTTTGGATTGAGACAAAAGGATTTTTTTTCCTCCACCAAATGCCATATTTTGTGTTTCTTGTTTGAGCCATGACTTTCTTGTACAGTTGTTTTAGCCTGTCTGAAATTTCTAATTACTTTTCTTTTTCTTGGATCTTGTGCTTTATTATTTCAGCTTTTCCATCTTGTCACTCTTATTTCCTGCTTCATGTAGTTGCCTTTCTCACCAGAGCCCTCCGCCTTCCGACCGTAACCTGGACCTGTGGCTGCTGTGCAGTGAAGATCTCTTTTCACTGCTCTACTGGATTGGTGTCATTGTTCCTAGATGCTTTCTTGCTTTATTCCCTGATCAAGTAACTTCCCCCAAAAGGGTAGATGACAGAGTTTTCTGAATATAGAATTCAAATTTTAAAATTACATCTCTTCAAAGCTTTTTAAAATTACATTTTATTGTGTATACTATTACAGTTGTCTCAATTTTTCACCTTTTGTCTGCCTCCACCCAGCAATCCCCACTCCCTCAGGCAATCCCCACACGGTTGTCCGTGTCCATGGGTCATGCAGTATGTTCTTTGCTACTCTGTTCCCTATACTGTACTTTATATCCCAATGACTGTTCTGTAACAACCAGTTTGTACTTCTTAATCTCCTCATCTTTTTCACCTACCCACCCTCGACTCCCCTTCCATCAAATCATTCTCTGTCAATGATTCTGTTTCTCTTCTGCTTGTTTATTTTGTTTTCTTAGATTCAGTTATTGATAGATGTATATTTATTGCCATTTTATTGTTCATAATTTTAATCTTCTTCTTAAAGAAGACCATTTAACATTTCATATAATACTGGTTTGGTGGTGATGAACTTTTTTAGGGTTTTTTTGTAGTACTCTTTTCTTTTTCTGCTTCCATTAACTGATTCCAGAATGATTCAAATTAGCCTTTCTTTGTAGACTTTTCTCTTAGATGATAGTAAATTATTTTTCAGCTTGATGTTCTTAAGCCTAATAAGGAAGTGTGAGAGAGTGGATCTTCTTTCATGCATTGTGTTCTGTACTTACAGGTGCTTTCAGTGTGACGATTCTAGTCTTTGAACTCTGAGAAATGCTTCTTCAGATTATTTGGTTGTTCCTTCCCCTCCTGTTTTCTTTCTTTCTGATGTCTCTTTCTGGTTTCCTAACTGCCAGATGTTGTACCTCCTGAACTGATTCTTTCATATTTTTTCAATATTTTATAAATCTTTAAATTTCTGATACATGATTTTAGAGATCCCCTCAACTTTATTTGAAGTGTTGGGGTGTTTTTGGTCAGTAGATTTGAAACATGTATTTGTATAAATATAAAAAGACAGTATACTTCCTCATTGTTGCATTTGAATAGTTTTCTATTTCCAAGAATAAAATTAATTTGTCTGTAGATACAAAATTTCCACCATAGCTATTGGCTTGAGAAGCTTTTCTGGGAAATACTTTCCCATTAGCAAGTTGCATAAAAGTTCACTTTTATTTAAATTGTGGCAAAATGCATATAACAGAACTTACCATTTTAACCATTTTTAAGTGTGCAGTTCAGTAGCATTAAGTACATTCACATTGTTGTACATAGGATTGTTTAAGGAGAGAAGAGATATATGTATATAGGAGAAAAAGAATTGACATTCAACTAATTTTAAAAATCAAAGCACAACTTAAAGCAAAGGACTGTTTTTAAGGGGGAAAATATATAAATGTTCTGCTTAGCTGTATTTGGCAGAGCATATCAAACAAATCATTGTGAACCTTGAAGTCCTTTTGTCTCCTCTCTTTGCCTAGCACTTGACCACTAAGGACTTGAGATGAAAAGAAAGAGATATGGCTACTCAATAGTCTCTCTTTTCAATGCAGTTGGAATAACAAAGTATGAAATCTGGAACACAGCCAAGTGTTCGTTATTAATATCTTTAAGTGATTTTTAGAGTAGATGTGCATTTATTAAAATTCAATATGGTAGAAAAGCATGAATTTCAGAAACAGTCTTATGACTATGAACAGCAAAGGAAAGCTTGAGTCAAGGCGGCCATATCCAGCATTCCTCGCTTGAAGTATCTTGCCAGCCTCTGAGTAATGCTTTGATTTGGTTTGAAGCTTTTGTATGTAACAATTTTTAGAGCAAGTTACTACAGTTCTTTCTGGATAATACAGGTCATGAGAAGTTCATTTGTAGGTGGGGCAGCTGTACTACTTTGGGGAACTGTCTTAATAGATCCATTTCATTAATTGTCATGAATTTTTTATTAACAAAACCAGTACATCAGGTTTAGCCAGCTAAAAACTGTTCTCGTAGTTGTTATCTTTATTGTCAGAAATAATATTGTAAAAATAGGAATTACTGCACATGCCTTAACTCTTGATCAGACAGAGGAATGGCCTGTCCATGAACAATAACTTAGGGGCATATTACATGCAGTGTTTTGGTTGTGCAACTCCCCTCAACTTTAAAGCCGTGTGTGTTAATTTCAGTGCCTTCCAGTTAGGAGTAATGCCATAGCTGTCTGTTAGGCACTCTGAGTTCAGGTGATTAATGTCAAGTAGCAGGATGTTCATTCTTTCTTCCTTAAGCTTTATTCCTTAGGTGTTTTTGGTTAAATGGCCTTCTAAGGAATTGCGTTTTAGAAACCAGGCAGTGGTATTAAGAAATAGCCATAATGGATTGAAAAATCAATTATGTTAACACATGCATTTTATTTACCTATGGAAGATGATTTTTTTTTAATTTTAAGAAACTTTAAAAACTTTCTTAGACATATGATAGGCAATTATTATGATTCCTAAGTTTTGTATTTTCCATGTCAAGTTCATAAGCACTTTTTATTTTCTAGTTTTCTATCTCTTGTGAGATAATTTATAAGATAGGTTATTATCTTTGTAAAAATTGTTTAAAAAGTGAAACAGGGAGAGGGTCAGTGATTTTCTTAGGATCCTGTAGCCACATAATAGAATTTAGAACATGTACTCATTGTATTTGATTAAACATTGAACTCATAAAATCTTAAGGCTGATTTTGTTAATAAGAAAAATGACATAATTTTGGAAGAAGACATATTGTGATTGGAATCCTGGCTCACCCATTTACTTGCTTCAGTAAATTACTTAGCCTCTTTAGTCTCCATTTGCTCATTTTATATGGAAATGATAACTATCTTTCACAGTTATTGTACATAGTGTGTATAAGGCATGTACAGTACCCAAATGAGTGCATAAAACATTGAAAGCACTCAGTAAAACCATGGGCTTCATTTTTACTATTATCTGCAGATTTGGAATCAGACCTAGAGAAGTTCAACAGGATTAGTCAAGGTAATATGGCTTGTTAGTGGCAGGGACAGAATTACAACCGAAGTGTCCTAACCAAAGTCATTGTTCTTTGTATATGCAATGTTATCTCTTAATTATTGAAATTAATTAATAGGCTGTTTGGTCAGAATTATTCATTGGTGAAAACTCACATTACTCAGTAATATCCTTTTCCGTGTCCCTAAAATTTAAGCTTTGAATGTCTGTCATTTCGGCTGGAGTCCCATCTTATTTTCATGAAGACAAAGCCCAGCAGCAGTGCTGTCTCGCCTGAATCCACTGCTGCAGTCCAAAACTAGTGAGACGCTGGCCTTTAAGACCACAAATAGAAAACTTCCTTGCCATATCATTTAGCTGTTAGTTCGTTAGCTACAATTCGTTGGTTTGTTTTGATAATTTACTTGCTTCAAAGAGATTTAATAGTTGTATTTGTCACTCCCAAAAGTAAACCTCCTATAGTCAGTGATTAGCAGAATATAGAGATATGGAAGTATTCTAAAATCTAGTATTTATGATTTCAGACCTTTTTGTATTATCAAAACACCTCAGTTCATCCTAATTTTTTCCCATAAGAATAGCACATCCTTTGGAAAGTAAGCATAGCTGTATGAAAACTCACTTTACAGGCCACCTTCAAGGAATGGTTTTTACAAGTGAACAACTCTCGAAAATTGTAACTAATGTTATTTTTGGTATTTGCATAATATTCTGATACCTTTTCTATTAAAGGAACATATTATAGCAATATATATACTTTGTCGACAATAAATTTATTTCAGAGATATAAATATAAAAAGACGGCTTATCATAAAAATATAAAATTTGAAATAGAACGTTAGTTAGAAACACCAACCAACTGATATCTTGTAGCCTTGACGTAGAGGGTAGAGGGTGGGTGGTAGGAGATTAGAGCCTCTTGGGCTAGGGCATAGGTGAGGTCTCCACAGAGAATCTTACTTGCCAAGTGGGTCTTGGCTAAAGCTGGATACACTTCATTCTCAGAATTCCTCAAAAAGTAGAGATCTTGGTCTGTTTTATTTCTTGTTCTATCCCTACTGGGCACTAGGTGTTCGAGTAAAGTAGGTGTGCTGTTAATATTTGTTGAATTAATGGTATCAGTGAAAATGAGCATGTCCTTAACCAGACCCAAGAGTTTCCACACATTGGCCTCCTAGCAATCAGAGCTCCAGTCATTCTCACTTTTGGTTTCAGAAATTACTGGAAAGTAGTGGAAAGTAGGAGAATACTCTTTCCCTCTTAAGATAATTTCTCCCTCCCCCTGTTTACATGTATCTGAAGGTTTCTGTTAGGGCTAGACATATTTGTAAGTGCATAACGAGTTATATATTTTCTACAAATTTTCTCTCATACCACCATGCTGATACACGTGACTTTCTTTAGCTGGAACACCCTTTATGTATCCCTGTTTGATTGAGCACCTCCTACTTCTTTTTCGAGACTCAGCTTAGACATCATACGTTCCAAGAAACACCTTCCCCCCGATCCCCTATTGTGTGCTCCCATAGCTTCTGCTTGTCTTTGGAAATTTTCCAAACCAGACAGTTTCTGAAGACATGTAGTAAATGGTTTAGAACTAAATTGCCTATGGCATCACACCATATATTATTTTGCCTCAGAAATTAGCTGACTGGTAAAGTGTAGGGGATGTGATTTGTCATGGTACATTATAATATACAGTTGTGTACCAGAGCCAGAAAAACATTATTTTCAATTTCTAATTTAGGTACTTATTTATTTCAGCAGCAGTACATCCAACATACATTTTTTTTTCCTATTTAAAGGAGTAATTGGTAACCTGTTCAACATGAGTTAACTAGCACCATGTTTTAATTTATTCTAGTGAAGTTTTTATGACCCTTTTAAATTGAGGTCCCAGACATGTACCTGTTGACCTGACCCTAGTTCTGATCTGACCATGGGTCCCTGGCCAAAATTTGAGAAGTAGTGAAATATCATTATATTGCATAATACGTCAGAGATCAAAATCAGTGTAGACATGTCTTTAAGAGATGAAACCAGAAATACTAATTTAAAAACATATTCTATGCCATCTTTCTAAATTTTGGCATACCAAGGTCAACAATGTACAAAATGAAACTACTTTTAAAGTTAGAGCATGGTACCTTGCTCTCTCCAGGTATACAACACATTATTATTTAGGAGTTCAGGAAAAATTCAGAAATCTTGCCTTCAGAGCAATTGGATCATCAGTAGCAATATCTTAAAGACTAACTTCATATGCCACTGATCTCAGGATACTCTCATCCATACACCAGCCATGTCAGGCAAAAAAACCCACAAAAAACAAAAAACATAAACATTCCTTCCAGATCACCACGAAGCAAAATAAACAGATCATCCCAATATTGCAAAATCCAGCGTTTTCACCTCAAATTGGGCACATTTGTAACATTTTCCCATTCCAAAAACTTAACTTTAACCTTTTTACTCTCACACTTTTAAAAATTGTAACCCTTTGGATGCAGGGTGAACCTTGAAGAATCATTAATACAGTAGAATGCTTTGAGTCACCAGCTCTTATTTTGATATGTAGGAAATAATTTATGACTTTCTACAGCTAGGCTATTAAAATTCATTCTTCGTAAGTCAGTTTTTACTATTAAATTTAGTATTAAATTTTTAGACAAAGATATATGCCAGAATTTTTTTTTAAAGTGTTAACTTTCTTTAAAATCTGTGAGCATGAAATAAGTATAAATTTAAAGAACTCAACCTTCTTTTTAGAAAGATCCTAAACAATTACCAAGTATTCTCATAAAACTTAAGCCTGAAGATATTTCTTCTTTATTTAAAAAACAAAGCTGTCATTTTTTTTTCTCGCCTATTTAGGAGTTAGGTTAAGTAAAACAAGGAAGTCTCAAACTGAACAGATAAATTAAAAGGTAAAACCCAACCTTTACTATGTTGAATAAAAAGCAAAAATCCAAATGTCTTCTGATCTCTACAGAACATGTGGCAGCCCTATAGCAGCAGAAGCTTTGCAGCATTTCCTTATGACAGCAGCTGCACAGCGGGTTTTAAACAAGCCGGTGTGGGGTTTAGTCAAGCGTAAGGGCCTGGGCTGTTTTATGCTCTGAGTTGGCATTTCACCAAGGAGAGAAGTTTGGGGGTAGTTTGTTTTTCCTCCTATTTTTAAGTGACAGAGCACTGATGAAATGAGCATTTTAAAAATATTTATTCTTTTTTTGTCTTTTTCTGACAAAATACTCAACAAAATGAAATCCAAATGCTTTCATACCTATAAACTGTATCGCTGAGCAGAATATTTATGGAAGAGGAAGGCAAGATAAAGTTGCTTTTAAGAGTCCTTTATATATCAGTTTGATAAGTAGCAAAACACCTTTACTGCCATTAAATATTTACCAAGACTTGGCTTTGGACAGGGGGGCCGTTTAGTGCAACACGTTTGACTCTGTGCAATGCCATTGATTAGCTATCAGAAGGACATAGTTAATAAGTAACTTGAGGTATTACAGAGAACTCTACATTCTTGTCAAATCTTTTCTCTGAAGATGACCTAGAAAAAGCCAGTTACACCCCAGCAATGATTACACAAGCACAACTGTGAAAAAAATAAAGGCCGGGCAGATCAGTTGAGCAGCACTTCAGCAATCTTTCCTAGTGACTGTTGTTGTCATTGCTGCTGGACTTTAGAACCGAACGTGTTTACATTTAATTAGAAACGACACACAATTTACAACACAGTAGCTATCAATATCGGATCAGGATTGATTTCCGCTTTCTCCCCAGTGATTGCTTCCTTCAAGCTAATTAAAAAAGGCATATAATCAAAATGACTCACAAAAATTTTAAAGCAAAGTAAACAATATTCCCTGGAGACCCAAACAAAAGTAAATGACATTCACCCTGATTAGTAGCTACAGGTTTTGAAAGAATTCTGTTTTCTATAAAAGTGATGTAAGACATGTTTTAGTGTTATCAGACTGCTGATAAACCATGTAGTCCCTTTTGAAGAAACCTGAATGAATACTTTACCCCGTAGTTAGCTCTCAAAGTAACAATAACCTTACTTTAATCTTTATAATCCCTAAAGCATGTAGATAAAGCAATCTGAGAGAAGATTGGACTGATTTTATTCTAGTCTTCATCTTTTACATGTGGCCCAGAGAAACTGCTAAAAAAAAACCAAACAAAATAAATAACAAATTGATTTCCTTTTAAATAAGGTATATAGAGCATGTGTGAAATTTGCTAAAATCAAGGAATTATCCTACAGTGTGTGGATAACATTTCCCTGTAATTACCACAGCCAGAATCATCAACAATTTATGATGAAAGATAATTTCTTACAACTATTCACTGGAAAGAGACCTGCTTTAAATTTTACAAGCTAATGCTTACTGATGATTACACTAAATTATGGTTTAAAAAAAATGATTTTAAAATCAGAGAAATACGGAAAATAGGAGCGATGAGGAGGTGAGTTCCAGGAGAATCCCGTCACAGCCCTCCTCCTTCCTTCTCTATGGACCTGCCATGCAGTGCAACATCTAGAAGATGGAAGTGCACGGTGATTCGGCGTAGGAGCTGGCCGCAAGACACATCGGTTAATTATTTCACAAGTATTTAGTAAGCATTTCTCTCAAGCACTTATGATAAAGTGGTGAACAGAAACTCTAAGGTCAGACATTCTTACCTGCATTTGTTACTGTAGTATCCCCACGCATTTACTATGTAATTGGCACTATATATATGTAGTTGCCCAGTAAGTATTTATGGACCGAATGACCCCTTTCAGGAATTATTTCATTACAAGCAGAGAGATGCTCACTCAGCCACCAGAGGGGCCCCCAGCAGCCCTTGTTTCTGGTATTCCAGAGAAACTACTGAAATGCACAATGATGCTGTGGTAATGAGAATGATTTAAAATCCCCCTCCAGAGCAGAGTAACTCATGGAAGTTATTTATGCCTGCTTTTGTTTCTTTCATTTCCTTTTGAAATTTTAGACTTTTCACTGCTCTTTGTGTTCACAAAGCAATCAACCAGTAAACCTTATTTTAACTACAGACCAGTACTAAACGTCCGTAGCTTATATTCTCGGCAGAGCTCACACCAGTCACAAAGATTGTAGTCAGCCATTAAGACATAGAAAAATTAAGAACCACATGAAACAGGCCTACGGAACCAGGAATTCATTAATCAATTCCACAAATATTTAGTAAATACTTTTCTAAGCACTAGATGCCAAACGGTGGCAGGGTTGGGGGGACGACAATAGTTGGACATCTATCCAGTGGAAAGGTTAGGGTAGTTTAGGAACACATGAGAGGGTCACCTAATCCAGCAGGTCAGATGTCTTGGGGAAACTCAAATCCAAGGTGAGATCTGAAGGATAAGTAGGAGCCAATGCAGTAAAAGTGGGTAGGGCGGTGTCCTGAGGGATGTTCTCCCTGGTGGTCCGTCTCAGCTGGAGTAGAGCGGTGAATAGGTGAATAATGAGAAATGCAGTGGAAAGGGAAGCACGAAGAGCGTTGTAAGTGATGTCTAAAGAATTTGGACTTTTTCCAAGGAGCAGTGAGGAGTCATTAAAGAGTTTGACTCCAGGTAGTGATGCATTACTATTTGTGTTGTGGAAAATTCACTCAAGGCAAAGAACAAGGGAAAGACTGTTGCTTTAATCCACTTAAGAAAATAATAGCATGCACACTAAATTAATATAATGGTAATGGGGCTGGAAGGAAACTAAAGATGCAAGGGAGATTTGAGTTTCTATCAAAAGGATTCATTCAGTCGTGTCACGAGAAATATTTGTCATGGATGATGCAGAGGTCTGGGACTTGATCACTGATAGTGGTGCCCAGTGAGAGGGTGGAGAAATAAAGGGCTGATTTGGGGAGGAGAATAAAACGAGACCATGAATTCAATTTTAGACATTTTGAGTTGTAGATATTTGCAGAATGGTCAAGTGGAGATGTCTCCTAGGTGGTAATGTATATCTGGTGCTCATAATAGAAAACTGGACTGAACAGAAATCCTTCGGAGTTAGGAGTCATTAGCTGTATAGATGATTAAGTGAAGTTATGGTAGTGGGTTGAGATCAAGTGAGAATGGGTAGAGAAGAGAATGCACCAATAGTTAAAGGTTGGATAGAGGAAAGGAAGCCCCAAAAGTGGATTGAGAAGCATTAAGAAATATTTTTGAGCCCTGAATGGTGTGGCTCAGTAGGCTGGGCATCGCTCCGCAAAGCGAAAGGTCGCCACCGGTTTGATTCACACTTGGCACATGCCTGGGTTGCGGGTTCAGTCCCCAACCAGCATGCGTACGAGAGGCAACCAGTGAGTATTTTTCTCTCACATCAGTGTTTCTGTCCTTCTTTTTCTCCCACCCTTACCCTCTCTCAAAAAATAAAAATAAGTAAGATTTTTTAAAAAAGGAATACTTTTGACAAAACAGAAAGCCAGAAGTGTATTTTCAAGGAACGCACAGAAGGAAAGTATTTCCAGAAAGAACTGGCTTCAGATAGCTCGAATAGAATAAAGATTAAAATGTCTTTTATATTTAGCAACCAAATCATTGGAGCACTTATGGACAGAGCAGATTTGAGAGCCCTGAAAAGAAGTTGGGACGGTGAAGTTAACAAGCACAATTCGATGAGAAAGGAGGCGACTCCATGTCCAAGAGAAATCCTGTCTTTAAGACCATACTGGAATATCTTTAAAACTTAGTGAATGAGAATCCCTGGTAGAAAACAAATAAACAAAAAATAACTTCATAAGTAGAATATATGGCACAAGTAAGTAAAAGGTGAGTTCTAGAGCTTTATTATATTTCCTAGATTTGAGCCTCAGGACAGTTCCATGTTTCCTTGAAATTTCAGAGCTATTGCACTCAGAAAAGGAACAAGGTAAGTCTTACCAGGTAGAGGCTGTTTGTCCTGTCAGGTCATGGAGGCACACAGAACATCCCCTAGGAAGAGCAGTTTTTTTAAAGGTAAACCTTGCCCTGGCTGGCGTGGCTCACTTGGTTAGAGCGTCATTCTGTAAAAACTGAAAGGACATGGGTTTGATTCCCTGTCAGGGCGTATTCCTAGGTTGTGAGGTCCCTGGTCAAAGCACTTACAAGAGGCAACCAATCAATGTTTCTCACATCGATGTTTCTCTCTCCCTCCCTTTCTCTTCCCCTGCCTCTAAAGTCAGTAAGCATGTCCTCAGGTAAGTATTTAAAAAACCTAAAATGAAAGATAAATCTTGTTGCCCTCTCTTTAAAATTCTTCAGTAGCTTCTCATTTGCCGTGGGACAAAAACCAAAACATTTCTTAGATTCCAAGAAGTCCCTGCGTGACCTAAGCCCAGCCACTCTTGGGCTGGCCTCTGAACACCACCACTGGCAGAATTAGGCTTCATTTACCTCTTGGCCATCCTTTCTTTTATTATAAGGCCTTTGCACATGTACTTCCCCATGTCTTAAATTCTTCCTCTATCCTTCCTGTAATTATACCTACTCTTATCTGTAAATCTAACATAAATGTCACATCCCTTCCTTTATAACAGTTATAATAATTTGAAATGTGTATTTAGTCACCACTCTATCTCTAGCTCCAGCAGAGCGCCTATCATACATAGTCATTCATTTCTATGAGGAAGGGAAGCAGGTCTTGAGGTATCACAAGGCAGCCATCCCACTCCAAGTAAAACAGAACACATGCTTCCAGTAAGCATGTACTGACTGACCCCTATGTTCAGCTATTCAGATAACCAGCTGGCTCTTCAGCAACAGCTATGTATCAAGCAGTCTGGACTTATAATGGCCTTATGAAATGAATTTAGCGAGACCTCACGTCTGAGGTCAGTTATCAGTGTTTATCCTGAACTATACATAATATAAATAAAACTATATATTTAATAAGCTTTTATTCACTCTTCATAAGGGAGTTAATTATGATCATCCACTCAGTGTTTTCACTGTGTAAGAACAGTTGGTTATTTGCTCTTTTTACATTTTTAGTATAATCATTTTATAAATGCGTATGATAAGGGCATAATTTTCAATAGCTGAGCAAACTGCAGCTCCTAGGAGAGTGTACTGCGCTTCTCACAGTTCCTTTTGTCTAGAATTGACCCTTATGCAGATGAAACTCCTGTGACTCTTCTTAGATGGGGTACCCCATCTCATCAGAATTAGGATGACAAATTATGCTATCTGGACTTTAGCTAGGCCTCACCTCTGCGAGATCACTGATACTAGAGACAGTTTAACCCAACTTTCAATATTGTGTCAGGATTTCTTCTACACTGTTTCTAACAGGTTGTCTACTGGCTACATAAATATAGTGATGCCTCGTCACAGATATTCCTTACCCCACCTGATAAGCCCTCCTGTGGAGGTACTTTAATTTTTCACTGATAAATTATAACAGACATAATGAATTCGGGTATGATCGTCCCTGACTGGGACACTGTACCATTGCTGACCGTGCTTACCCGTGTTGCTGTGTGTCTCACGTCACTTTTGATTCCTGATGAACTTGCGGTTTGCTAATCTTTATTCCTGCGGTGTGTGTGGGTTGGGGAGGGGCGGGCAGGGGCAGGGATAACTGATAGACTTTATTTATTAAAACAGTTTAGATTTATAGTAAAATTGAGCAGATAGTACTGTTTTCATATACTTCTTCCCCCCTACACAGAGTTTTCCCTGTTGTTAAAACCTTTTATTGGCGTGGCATATTTGTTACAATTAATAAAACCATATTGACACATTATTATTCCCTAGAATTCATAGGTTACATTATGGTTCACTTATTGTGTTGTACAATAAATGCAAAAGATCATGTATCTACCATTACATAGTTTCACACCACTTAAAAAAATTAAAAACAAAAACTCTGTCTTTTGCTTTTTTATCCCTCTCCTCCTTCCCCTGAACCTTTGGCAGCTTTTTTAAAGATGTTTTGCCTTTTCCACAATGTCACGTAGTTGGAGCCATACAGTATGTAGCCTTCCAGATTGGCCTCGTTCAGACTGGCTTCTTTCACTAAGTAATATGCATTTAAGTTTCCTCCATGTATTTTCATTGCTTGATAGCTCCCTCTTTATTGCTAAATAATATTCCCGTATGTGGATGTACCAGTTTATTCATACATTCACCTATGGAAAGACATCTTGGTTGTGTCCAGTTTGTGGAAATTATGAATAAAACTGCTGTAAACTTTGATGCACAGGTTTTTGTTTGTGCAGAAGTTTTCATCACTAGTGGATACATACTTAGGAGGACATATAGCAAGATTATTTTTAGCTTTGTAAGAAATGGCCAAAATGTCTTTCAAAGTGATTGTGCCCTTTTGCATTCTCACCACCAATAAATGGCAGTTTCTCTTGCTCCGCATCCTCAGCAGAATTTGATATTTGTTACTTTTGGGGGGGTTACCCATTCTAATGGGTGTATAGTGATATCTCGTTGTTTTAATTTGTAATTCTTTGATGATATATGATGTTGAGTATTTTCTCGTATATTTGTTTGCCATCTGTATTTCTTCTTTGGTGTGGTATCTGTTCAGATCTTTTGTCCATTTTTTGAGTGGTTTGTCTTCTTATTGTCGAATTTAAGTTCTTTGTATTTTTTGCATACTAGTCCTTTATCAGGTACATGTTTTGGAAAGATTTTCTCTTAGTCTGTGAATTGTATTTTCATTTTCTTAATAGTGTGTCTTACAGCAGAAAATAAATGTTTTTTATTTTATTAGGTTTAATAGATCGTGCTTTGGGTGTTGCATCTAAAATTCATTACAAACGCAAGGTTACCTCAATTTTCTTCTATGTTATCTTCTAAAAGTTATATATTGTTGCATTTTACTCTTTGGACCTGTGATCCATTTTTAGTTACTTTTTGTTAAAGATGTAAGTTCTCTTTGGAGATTTTTTTTTTCTCATATGGACAGTACAATTGTTCCAGCACCATTTGTTGAAAAAAGGCTGTCCCTTGTTTATTGAATTGCCTTTGCTCTTTGTCGAAGATCAGTTGATCATATTTGTGTAGATCTATTTCAGGGCTCTTTGTTCTCTTCTGTTGATCTATTTGTCTATTCTTTCTCCAGTGATTTCTATAGCTTTACAATAAGTCTGAAAGTTGGGCGATATCAGTCCTTTGACTTTGTTCTCTTTCAGTTGAGCTGACTGTTCTGCACCTTTTGCCTCTCCATATAAACTTTAGAATCAGTCTGTCAGTATCTAAAAATAATTTGCTGGGGTTTTAATTGGAATTGCATTGACTCCATTGATCAAGTTGGGAAGAGTTGAAATCTTAACAATAAACATGGAATACCTCTCCATTTATTTAGGCCTTCTTTGATTTTTTTCATCAGCATTTTCCTCATACAGATTCTATACATTTTTTGTTAGATTTATTTCTAAATATTTCATTTTGGGGGTGATAATGAGTGGTATTGTGTTTTAATTTTAAATTAAAATTGTTCATGCAGTTACATAGGAAAGCAATAGACTTTATATTAACTTTGTATTCTGCAACCTTGCTATCATCGCTTATTAGTCTTAGGAGTTGTTGTTGTTTTGTTTTATTTTGTTTTGTTTTTGTTGAGTCTTTGAGATTATCTACATAGACAGTCATCACCTGTGAACAAAGAAAGTTTTATTTCTTCCTTCCCAATGTTTATACCTTGTATTCCCTTTTTTTTGTATTATTGCATTATCTTGGATTTATATTATTGTGTTGAATAGGTGTCGTGGGAGGAGACATCCTGATTTTGGGGGGAAAGTATTTATGTTATCACCATGAGGTATGATTTTAGCTTCAGGTTTTTTGTAAATGTTCTATATCAAGTTGAGAAATTTTGTCTTTATTTCTAGTTTGCTGAGAGTTGTTGTGTTTTTTTTTATCACAAATGGGTGTTGGATTTTGTCAAGTGCTTCTTCTGTACTTATTGATATGATCAAATTATTTTTCCCCTTTAGACTGTTTTGTGATTACGTACATTAATGATTTTAAATGTTGAACCAGCCTTGCATACCTGGAATAAATCCCACTTGGTCATTGTACATAATCCCATTTGGTCATTGTGCATGGATCTTTCTGTATTATTTCTTGCAACGGCATGTGAATCTACAAGGATATCAACACAAAAGCTTGTTTTATTTTCAATTTTTTTAAATTTATTGGGGTTACATTAGTTAATAAAATTATATATAGGTTTCAAGTGTACGGTTCTGTGATACATCATCTGTATGTTGTATTTTGTGTTCACAATCATAGGTCATCTCCTTCCATCACCATTTATCCCCTGTTTACCTTCTTCTACCTGCCCCCACTGCCTTTCCCTCTGGTAAGCACCATATGCAGTCTGTGGCTCTGAGGTGTTTTTCGTTTGTTTTGTTTTGTTTTGTTTTTGCTTAATACCCTCAGCCTATCTCACCCAGCCCCCAGTCCGCACCCTCCGACAGCTCTCTGGCCTCTTTATCTATGAGTCTGTTTCTATTTTGTTTGTTTATTAGATTCCACATACATATGATCATGTAGTATTTGTCTTTCTCTGACTGGCGCATTTCATTTGGCATAATACCTTCTAGGTCCATCCATGCTGTTACAAATTATAAGAATTCTTTCTCTTTTATGGCTGAGTAGTATTCCACTGTAGATGTTCCACAGTTTATTCACTCATCTACTGATGGACACATAGACTGCTTCCAAATCTTGGCTATTGTAAATAGTGCTGCAGTTAACATAGGATTGCTTATATTCTTTCAAATCGGTGTTTCAGGTTTCTTTGGATCTATCCCCAGACTCAAGTCACTGGGTCATAGGGTAGTTCCATTTTTAATTTTTTGAGGAAACTCTCTACTGTTTTCGACAGTGGGTGCAGCAGTCTGCATTCCAACAAACAGGGCGTAGATGGTTCTCTTTTCCCCACATCCTCACCTTTTTTTGGATTCTTTTTTCTTGTTGTTGTTCCAATTGGTGGTTTTTTGCTTCCTGATGTTCCAGATCATTGATTTGATTTTTGGTTTCATCCACTCCACTGTTGCCTCCCTCTAAATTGTTCCTTATTTCAGTTAGTGTATGTTTCATTTCTGACTGGATCTTTTTTATGCTGTCGTGGTCTTCTAAGTTCCTTGAGTATCCCTACAACCAGTGTTTTGAACCCTGCATCTGATAGATTACTTATCTCCATTTTTTGGTTAGTTCTTTTTCTGGAGTTTTGATCTGTTCTTTTAATTGGACCAAATTTCTTTGTTTCCTCACGGTAGCGAACCCCCTGTGTTTGTATGTATTAGGTAGAACTGCTATGACTCTGTGTCTTGGCATTGTGGCCTAATGTAAATGGTGTCCTATAGGGTCCAGTGGCACAGCCTCCCCTATCACCCAACCTGGATACTTGAGGTGCACCCTTCTTGTGAGTTGAGTACACCCTCCTCTTTTAATTAAGCCGTGATTGCTTTTGGCAGATCAATGAGAAGGATTTACCTAGGCCAGTCAGCTGCAAGTACTGGCTCTCACCATTGACCACCAACCACCAATCTCCGCCCTTTGTGGAGGATCACTGTGCAAGGGGCAGGGTGGTGGTACTCGGACATGGTCTGAAGCTGTCCACTGGGTACACAGGCTCAGGGGCTGTCCAGATGGTGCAGGCCAAGGTCAGCCCCAACCTGTGTTCTGCCCAGGCCCACCCTGCACGAGCTATAAGCAGTCTGAGATGACTGCTGCTTGTGCCGGGCTTGGAGATTCCCAGGCAAAGCCAAGCTGTGACTCTAGGCTGGCTGCTGCTAGTGCCGGGCCTGGGGCCGCTCAGCAAGGGGTACGGGGGTGAGGGCTCACTGAGGCCAATTGTTGTTTGTTTAATACAATTTAGGAAGTTGAGAAGCATGAACCAAGACCAGCCATTCTTGTGGGAAAGTCAGAGTTAACAGCTTGAGTGGACCTGCAAGCTGGGTGGGAGGGAGTCTCAGGGGATCTCCAGGGCAGGGCAAACAGTGTAAGCCAGATTGATGGAGTCTCAGATGTGGCCCCTGCCTGCCAGCTCTGTGGCTGTGTGAGGGAAGGGCTCAGAAAAGGGACAGTAGCTTCTGTCTGCCTTTCTGTCTGGGAGAAAGCTGTCTCCCAGCTCTTGCCTTCATGCCAGACATTTCAGTTCCTCCCTATATGCCACTGGTGCCTTTCAATCTGCTACCCGGTGCTGGAGCTCAGAGGCAGTGAATCTGAAGAAGCCTGTGTGTGGGTCCTTTAAGGGGAACTGCTTGGGACTCCAAAAGTTTCTTCCACCGGCCCAGTCGCCACTGGATTTTGCAACCAGAAGTTATGGAGACTTATCTTCCTGGCACTGGAACCCTGGGGCTGGGACTCCTCGCTCTTGAGATATCCCTCCCAAATTTTTATCCACCACATGTGGATATGGGACCAGCCCTTTCCACGTCTCCACCTCCCTTACCAGCCTGGATGAATGTGGTTTCTTTAATTCCATAGTTGTCAGACTATTCAACTCAATTTATGAAGGTCTTGGGTGATCGTTGTTCTATATGTTAGTTGTAATTGTGACATGGTTGTGCGAGGAGGTGAGCTACTTTACCTGTGCCTCTATCTTGACCAGGAGTCCACCTGTTTTCTGGAATATTTTTTTCTGATATATCTCCTCATGTAAGGGAAACAAGAGAAAAAATAAATGTGAGAGAGCACATGTATTTTTAAAATATTCTTCAAAGTGTAATGACATGGGATGTGGGTGAGGGAAAGAAGTGGGGCATATGGTGCTACACCTTAAGATAAGAAGAAATGGAAGAGAAATAAAATTGATGTGATTCTTTTATAATACTAGAGCTCACTTGTTCAAATAGATCAATAAATACTTTCTGTATGGCTCCTACAGAAAAGCCATCATGTTAGGCCGTAGAAGGAAACAAAGAAGAGTAAAGCATGGTCCCTTCCTTCGACAGTATCAGACTATAGTAGGCAAGATTAAACAAGTATGCAATAGCTATAAAAGATAGCATAAAGTGATTAATATATTTTTAAGGGATAAGGAAGGGGTATGGGAGCATGGAGGCAGGAGTGCCTCTCTGGTTAGGGTGGGGAGTGTGACTTCACGGCAGCTGTAGCAACTCGCCTGGACCTTGGGCAGTGATACATGGAGGGCAGGAAAAGAGCGCTCTTCTGGACGCAACGGCGAACAGTAATCCAGACTGAAAAGTGTGAGAGCATCTCCAAAATGCAGGTTATATTTCCGTTTGGCCAGAATAAAATGTTTTCATACGATAGGTAGGAAGAAGTCTAAAAAGAAAAGAAGACAGAATTTTGGAGCACTTTGCATGTCAGGCTGACACTTGGGACATCACACTACAATTCTGTATCCAATACATTTATCCTTCGTAAGTGAAGGAGAAATAAAGACTTTTTCTAACAAACAAACACTGAAGGAATTTGACATCAGTACACCTGCCATGCAAGCAATGTTAAAAGAAGTTCTTCAAAGCAAAGGCACATCGCATAGGTCAGAAACTCAGATCAAACTAATTGATACAGTAAACCGGAAAATTAAAAAAGACACTGTCCTCTCAGGAAGTGTGTGCTTAGGACAAGGTAGCACATACTTCTGCCTTTCATACTTGCTTTGTCTTTATTTATTTTAGCTCAGTAAAAACAAGCCCAACCTGCCTTTTTTTTTTTCCGGAATGATTTAAGAATGTTATCAGTTAAGTGATAAAGGTTAGGAAAACTAGTTTAACTCTCCCAATTCATAAAAAGCCTGTAGAAACAGGCAATTGTTTTTCAATAAAGTATTTATAAAATGTCTGGTATTGTGTAAGATTTTCTACAAAGTTAATTTTTTTTAATTATACATGTATGAATGCCTGTTCTTTGTGAGGTATTGTGCTAGTTATTTTCACATAGATAGATCACCTCATTCTGTTCTTATATTAACTCCATGGGATTTTTCTCATTGTTTTAGAGTTGAGGAAATTAATTCTCAAATGGGTATTTTTTCAAGGTCATCCAGAATGAATGACAAAACTGAAATTTGAATCTACTTCTTCAAAGTCCAAACCCAACATCTTTTAATCTACACGAGGTTTGGCATTTTTGACATATTGGACTGGGTAATTCTTTGTTGAGGGGGTCTGTCCTGTGCATTGCTGGATGTTTAAGAACATCTCTGGCCTCTACCCACTGAATGCTGGCAGCATCCCCACCTCCATTTGTGACACCCAAAAATGTCTCCAGATGTTGCAAAATGTCACCTGAGGGACAAAATTACTCCTGGTTAAGAACTATTGGTCTATACCAGCGATTTTCTATTGGTGTCTGCAAGAATTTTTAAAATGTGCAATACCTGACTAATTAGTCAGGGACACTGACCTCTTTTCCCGTACATTGTCAAGTAAGAAAATGACAGCAGCCAATATAACAATAGCCACTCAGTGTGAAAGAATCCAAATTATGCCTTTTTGTCAGATCAGCAAAAAATATAAAATATTTCTTGGTGTGCCGCATAATTTTAGTAATAAGTTTATGTGTGCCATGAGATGAAACATGTTGAAAATTGCTGGTGTATACTATGGTACCCTACGTCTACATTTTTAATACAAAAATATTTATTCAGTTTTTGAAAACAGTGTATATGGACACATTCTTGATTGAGCAATTACTATAAGTAAATGGAACAGAAGCTGAAAAGCACGTATTGTGGGATGGTGAGTAAGGTGACCACATGCAAGGACCTAAGTAATACCTGATCATGGAGACAAGAGTGGAAGCCAGGAAAAGTAGCACCAAAACTTGGTGTAAATGGGCAAGTACTAGTTGTAAGAATTAAGCTGAATTCATGTGTGACATTACAATTGAGAGAGAGAGTTTTATAAGCCATTTAGCAGACAAGCTGAAGAGAATGTAAATAAATATCTGCAAGCAAAACATGACGGTGGGTCATAAACCTGAAAATTCCAAGATATTTTAAGCTGAGGCAGCGTAGAGAGTCAGGGAACAGGGAAGTAGTCAGGACCACCGACAGGAGGGAACAGACAGAACCCACTCTGGAAGGGAGATCTGTCCCGTGCCCCTGTTGGTATAACGCCCGTTGAAGGGCGTCTCCTCCCTTGGCCTCTGCTGGACTCCGCATGGAGAGCAGCACAGGAGGAGACGTGCCGTCTCATTTGACGTGAATCAGAACTTCGATGATGTGAAAGTCCTAAGAATATTTTTAAAGTCTTACTTTCTATACTAAAGTAGAAATTTTATATTTATGAAGAATTACATAATTTTAAAACTAAAAGGGCGAATTGAAACATTATGATGTTACCGCATCACCTTCATGATAATCAGGTAGTTACCATCCTATGTCAGTGTTTGTGAGCCACACAGTTGGCTCGATGCTTTGCGAGTTCTGAGAGTGATTTAATGGTTTTTCTGTTGTTGTTTCATCATGATTCCTACTATAACTTAAAATATTTCCCCATACAAATATCATTTAAGTGCCAGTAACTTGAATGCTGCTGTCATGATGAAAACACACCTGAAGATCAAGAACTTTGAGAAGTTAAATGATATGACTCTGTGAAAAAAAGCTAAACAATGTGGCTCTGTTGTCAATTTAGGGAAGAGAACTCTGAGGGGGAAAACACTAAAACAGAAATGTGCTTCAGTGGTTATAGATTTATGTATGCTGGGAGTATATATTACTTCACCTTATTCCTATAAGAAAATATCTTTAGAATTATAAATATTTTGATTTATTGAAGTTCTAAGGAACAAGTGTTTTCCATAAAATTAAATTGCCCTATATAAATGAGTATTAATATGTTGTGATTGGGAAGTAAATCACAAGCTGAAACTAAAAAAACTACAAATTATTATAAGTTCTTTTTAAGAAAATGTTTATTGATTTTAGAAAGAGGAAGGGAGAAAGAGAGGGAGCTTTGTGCTCTGACCGAGGATTGAAACCCCAACCTTTTGGTATACAGGACGACACTCCAACCAACTGAGTCATACCGGCCAGGACAAATTATTATAAGGTCTAAGAAGGAAAAGGTTAGGGTCAAAGAGACAGAATAACAAAGAGGGAACATCCAGATTTAGATTGAAGAGTCATAAAAGGTTTATCTGAGAAAGCAGTATTTGTGCTGAGACCTCGTTTGTCCGGTAGAGGAGGGAGAGGCATTCCAAGCAAGTACCTCAAGCTGGAAAAAGCTTGATGCACTTGAGAAACTTAAATATCTGACTAAAAGGTGAAGAGGAACAGATGACACAGGGCTTTGTAGCTTATGGCAAGTAGAGACGACTGTTCTAGCCCAAGGAGAAAAACTGTGGGTTCAGATGCTGGTTCTGCTAGGTATCTGAGGTTAATTAAATTACTTACCTCTCTATGTTTTGATTTCTGCATCAGTTTTAAAAAAAGTAATATTGACAGGACTTCTCATAGGTTGTGAGGTTTAGTGGGTTAAAGTATGTAATTTGTTGTATCATTTTTAGAGATTTATTCTGAGTACAATAACATGCTATTGCAGGATTTTAAGTGCCATTATCTAATTTATCTTTTAAAAGATTACTCCAGCTACTGCTTCTATTTGTGAAAGTCTTGATGGGAATTTAAAGATTTCCAAGGCAGCCCTGGCTGGGTGACTCAGTTGGTTGGAGCACCATCCCCTACACCAAAGGCTTGCAGGTTCCATCCCTGGTCAGGGCACATGCCTGCATTGTGAATCCAGTCCCCAGTCAGGCACGTACTGGAGGCAACCAATCAATGTTTCTCTATCTCCCCTGCCCCTCCAAAAATCAATAAAAAATATTCTCAGGTGAGGAGTCAAAAAAATTAAAGATTTCCAAGGCATTTTGAATGATTAGCTTCTTGAACATTAAAGTCACAGGTTCACGTGAGAGAAATATCAAAATCAGGTATAAGTTTACCCCAAGGATAAGATTAAATGATAAGAGACTAAGACATGGTGAGCAATTAGGGAATTAAGTCAGGATAC
>PVJD01009318.1:0-64057 GCA_004026545.1 Mormoops blainvillei | reverse complement strand
TGAACTTGTCCTACAACAGGCTCAGAAGCAACTCATTGGCTCTCTTACCATCATCACCATGCCCTTTTATTTTCTCCCTCTCTTATGTCTTATATTCTTCTCTATACACTATACTTTTAGGAGAAAGCCCCCCCTCCAAAAAAAACAAACAAACTATTCTTCATTACTGATTTTTTCCAATCATTTAACTAATAATCTATATTTAAATAAAATTTTAAAAATGAAAAATGTATCTCCCTATCATCTCCTTCTTTGCCACCCTCCTCCACCCCTAAATTTGTCACTTTAAGGGTTCATTTCGTTTTACCAATAAACCTATAAAACAGTGGCACCTCTTTACACATGCGATCTATTAAGCTATTTTTACATCGCCAGAGACAAGAGAAAGAGCAAGTCACCATGTTACCCAATCAAATAAATTCTAATGCCAACACTAATCTCATCACCTGTTCAAATTAAGATCATTTATGTAACATGTGACTTATTGGGGACATCACTTGTGCAGAAATTTCTTCCAGGACCTTAGTTCATTTTCTCTTTTATCCTGGACACCATTATCGGAATGTGGAAGTCCAGTAAGTCCAAGTGAATTCAGGGACTCCTATTCTAAACAATGTCTGTATCAGATTAACAACATTGTGAAAAAACACGAGTGTTAACTGCAAATCATCAAATCACACTAAGTACACATTACTAAGCAAGAACAATTAAGTTTTTCAGTTAATTGGAAGCATAAAATAGAAGTGTTACTCTGGTTTTCATCATCAGTCCTTTGCTATTAGACGCTAAAAGTCAGAAAATCCTAATACGTTAGACCTGGAGATTATCCCTGGATTGCTGGTTTTCAGGCACTTTTGAACCAAACTGATTCCCTGAGAAGGTCCCTCCCACCCCTAAAATCCACTTTTTTATTAGAAAATGGCTCTCTATGCCTGGCTCAATGACACACACAGGGCTGGTTTAGAGGTAAAGCCTGTGTGTTTCTCTGTTTCTCTCTTTTTCTTCCTTCCACCCTTTGTTCCTCCTTCCTCCCTCCCTCTCTCCCTGTCCTCTTACCCTCCTCCTCTCCCTCTGCATTTGTCGGCGGGCTCCATTTGCCTAGAGGAATGTTTCATTTCCTCCTGGTGTGCTGGCTTCATGCTCATGGTTCCTTTATTGGTCTGTTTTTACACCTACTCTCGAGGCCACATTCTCCACTTGAAAATGAGTTTCGGTGTACTCGGCCCCTTCAGTCTCCATCCCTTACTAATTTTTACACAACTTTGAGAGTTCTTTCTGCTCTGACATACTTGACTTACTAAATACTTAGAGCAGTTATTTCTTACCTTCACTTTTTCTAGTGATTACAGGCTGATTTTCTGGGACAATATCTACCGAGTGACCATCACTCCAGGACAACAAGAAAAATTGTTTCCACAGTGTTTTTGTTTATAATCCCTCAATCGCTTTTAAATATTTAGCTTGCCGCTATAAAAACACAAAATGACACAACTCCAATTGATTCCATTTTCATCTCTAAGTACTTCTAACCTCAATGTGGTTGGCTGGTTTTAGAATCAATGGGTGACCTATGACCTGACTGCCCAGCTATCTTACGGTCTCACTCATCATTAATTCAGAAATTGCCAAAGATTTCCCGATTAAGATTTGATGAAACTGACCTTTGGGGGTAGATCGCAAGATCAGCCAGGTATGAGCCTACATTATTACACTGTGGTGAAACCTTTATCTCCCTATTAGACCGACCATAATGGTAATCACTGTCATAGAGATCTGCTAGTCACGCGGTTTAGCTAACTGCCTGCCGGTCAGCGGTGGCATTAGCCTAGGTGTTCTTCACCTTTTAACACCAGGTGTGTTTGTTGCTGACATTATGGTGCCTCTCGAGCTGGGCAATGAATGTCCTGTGACACAAGGGCTGCATGGACCAAATTGTCAGCTTTGCTGACAATCCTGTACTTAAGAAATTGAGAGTGGCGGGAACCCCACCAAGGTTTATAGAATAGCCATGCATACTAAACAACAATACACTTCATAATCATCAGCTCTGGGAACACAATGTAAACACAAACTCAGTGTACTGTCAGCTTTGATAAACATTTTAAAATACAGTAACTGCCACTAACGGCGGTGGTTGCTGCTATAAAAATTAAAAGCACTACGTCAAATAGAGAATCGTCCTTATAAAGAACTGTCTGCAGAGCTATTTACCATTAATTTTTTGATGCACCTATTTAAATACTTGGACATAAAAAGAGCTTCATAGTTTGTGGGTGTTTCTTTTTTTATCCTAATTAATAAATAAATTGTGGCTAAAACCTACACGCCGTATACATATAATAGAGAAATGATACTGTATTAGTCCTGAGTAAAACATTGAATGAATCCTCAATGAAAACACTGAATGAGTCATTAATGAATGAGTCATCCCTAACAAAAATTCACTGAGTACATTTAACAAATGTTACTCATCAGTCAACAAGTACATATTGAGCACCTATCATGTACCTGCCACTAAAAGTGCCGAGAATGAAACAGTGAACAAAACAGCAAAATTCGGCCATCATAAGCTTAAAAATAAGAGTATTTTTAAAAACTACCACACTTTTAGGAAAAGGTTTACTTACTGCTCTAAAATTATAGTTATACATAACCACCAGAACTGGTTTTAAGTCCATTCAATCAATAAGTGACCACTAATCTCATCGAATGCTCTTCTGAAAGCCAGTCAAACAGTCAGTTTTCCTGCTCTTCTCTGTCTCTGTGCCTTCCGCCCCCCGCACCCCGGCTGAAACTCAGGCTCGGGTGGGCAGAGAGCGGCTCAGCCTCACTCACCCCACCTCGCCCGTATCTGCCTCAGTCTCTGGCACACAGTTGGGATTTAGGAAATGTTGCTGGCTGGCTGGCGTGAGGAAAGCAATCTGATTAAACTCAGTTAAACTTGTATCTTAATTCATGTTAACTCTTTTTCTCAGTATTTTTTAGTTTCTGAAAGTGTTTTTTGACTTTAAATAATTTTTTATTTTTCAGTTACAGATGATGTACAATATTATATTAGTTTCAGGGGTACAGCCAATGATTAGACATTACATAACTTACATCTATTGCACTTTGGAAGGACCAAACTTGTTAAACTCAAATTTTGACACTTCAGGGAAGTAGGGGGTTGAAGAGTTGGTAAGCCAGATTTGTCAAATTTGTATTCCCAAGGTCAGCAGTGGACCTGGTTCCAGTCTCTTCCGAATCTACAGAATTCTAAAATGCTTCGAATTTTCTAACAATTGCTTCTCTCCCAGTGCTCCCAGAGCAGACAAGATACATATAGGTATTTAGATGATCAATTTGTAAGAAGTGATTGCCTAACTTACCCTTGTCCATTAATGTGTAACAACAGCATTATGAAACTGCTCCTTCATCCATCCATCAAACTTCTATTATCTGAGGCGTAATTGTTATCTCACTGAGGAATCACAAAGAGAATACCTGTTCTATATGTTGTCGCTTCACACAGTGTGAGACATGTACCCAAATTCAGCCTTTTGCTTCAGAGGTAAAAGGAGGAGAAGGGGAAGCAACCAACACTTACTGAAATGTTTTTTAAGGTCAAATACTCTACTGCACGTTCTAATCACACCATAAAATTTATAATCAATCTATTTATTTGGTAACTCATTAATTCATTCAGGCATTCATTCAATACATCTTTATGGAGTATCTGTGGTGTACTAGGTATTGTTCTCGGCACTGGAGGAAATGTATCTGTTCGAGGATACATGTGAAGGCGGTATCATTATCTCCATTTTTCAGATAAGGAAACACGGCTCAGAGAGCTTAAGCAACTTGTCTAAGTCATATAACTTTCGAGCCACCATAAATTTCAGAGCCAGAATTCAGACCACCCAGGCCACTCCGGTTGTAAAAATCAACCCCTTTTGCTACCAAACGCCTTCCCCTACATTTAGCCATTTCTACTCAAAATATGGTCCCCAGACTAGTAGCACCAACAGCACCAAAAAGCTTATAAGAAATGTGTCATCTTAGGTCTCTATTTCTGCCAATCCTACTGAATCAGAATATGCACTTTTTAACAATCCTCAAGTGATTTGTGTGTACATTAAAATTTCCAGGCCAAGAAGCTCTTTAGTAAAGTAGGAGAAGAGAAACAAAGAATTAAAATATTTTGTTAAAACTATACCCAAAGGGTTGTAATTCCACCAGTGTGGTCTACATTTTGAGATAAAAGATGTGGGCTGAGACTTAGAGTTTATAAACTAACTGGATAAACAGTTTAAGCACTTACACACGCCAAAAAAGCACAAGAAACACAATCAGAGTTGCACTAAGACCCTTCGAACACATAACTCCTGGAGGGCATTCATTTTAATATGCCACTTTGCTGAGAGTCTTCAGGATATGCCAGACTTACACCACTTCTGTTCTTGTTCACGTAAATCCTCTTAATTAGAATGACCTCAGATTCCCTCAAAGCTACCAAGCTAACCTATACTTTCTTCAAGACATACGTTAACTACTACTTCCTCAGGCATTCACTTATCAAATTTTTGAAAGCCCCTTCCAATCAAAGAAAGGTCACTTGTAGGTAGCATGGGCTTTTGAAAGATGTCAGTCATTTGCGAAACATCTCTGCAGGAATTTTTTCCTTCCTCCTGGCCAGTAACCTCTCTCCATCTCACTCCTCAGGAACTGACCCACTGGACACTGGTCAATGCCCTGCTTTCTCTGTTAATCCTAGGTTCTCAGCTTTAATCATGACAGGCGCCTTCTCATCTCTGAGTGGCAGACCTGGATCTCTGCATGGTCCTTCCCTTCATTCTGTAATGTTCTAGTACCTTTCTGTATTCACGCATAACTTTATATATACAAACAGTTAACTGACCAACCCACAAGAAAAACCCTTCTGAATGCTCTCTGAACCTTGGTCCTAAGGTTCCACCTTCAGTGTCAGAAGTCATGAATTAACTCTAAATCGTCAAATGTAATAACCACATTTGGCAGGTGACAGCATTTTAAAGCTTTATTCTCCCCACAAAGTTCATTCCACAGAACCCCCCAGGCCCTTTTCTAGGATGCGAGTGTGAGTCACTCTTGGGAAAACCAGCAAACAAAGACTGAAAAACACTTCACTATTAAGTTCAAAAGCCACTCTTCAAAATGTACAAACCATTTGCACAAGTGAGCAGAAAAAGAGGGAAAGAGAAGAGCTGTGTAAACAGGAGGGAGGTGTGAGTCCCTGAAACCAGTATCATCATCCCTAGAGCAAGTGCCACCCCGGGCCAGAAGCTGGGGCTGGGAGAGCATGCCATCATCCAAACATATTCTCACGGATGCCAATGAGGGCCACTGGCTCACTGCAGGCAGGCAACCTGGGGTCCACTCAAGGATGACCCCCGTCTCTCTCCTGTGACTTTGCTCCTGACCCCATCTGTCCCACTCCATATAGACAGTGCCTTGTTTAATGACAGGAACATTCATCAAGCCCTGGAGATAAAGGACTCTGTGAACACCAGAAGGAGGAGATGGCGGCATGATCAGAAAATTCCCATACCTGGACAGGTAGAGCTAGATGGAGCCAGAACATATTAGAATCCATGGCCAGTTTTTCCTAAGATTGATTACTCTTCAACATAAGTTTACTGGCCACTCACCCTCTCTGAAGCATCCCAGTTCCCGTATCTATCTTTACGAGCCAAATGATCCCTCCTCCCTCATTGATGGCTCTTTCCAAAGCACTGGCTGCTTTTGCTCCCTCTTACCCTACGAAACTCTGCCCAGAGTGTCAATCCATGGTCTTCTGCTACCTGCTTACCTCCTCCCACGCTCTTTCTTCTTAAACCTTCCCTTTGCCAACAGGGCACTGTTTCTCTAAATTCTTCATTCCTTGGTTTTCCATTCCAATGTCTCTCCTTTCTTTTTGTGTTTCTACAGTAGTGCTTGATTGATTTAAAGGTGAAATTTGAATAATTTAAACTACAGATCAAAAGGACCAGGCAAGTAGGTGGATAAACAAACATGAACCCTACACTGAATAAGCTTACACTTTGGGAACAGACCTCAATTGTACAAACCACATGAAAAATTCAAACGGGCTAAGCCTTCAGTGGTAAGATAGACTGGAAAATTGTAGTAATTAACTGGGTAATTTAGTAAAATAAATAAATACATTCTAACAAGTGAAGTGGGTGGGGGAATATTTTTTTTTAAACTAAAGGCATCCAGGTTGCCAGTCTACGTTGATCAACTTGACATGAAAATTGCTCAATTCTCTATTTCATATTTCCTGGTAAACACAGTAAAAGACAACCAGGTGACTGAACAATTTCATAAAGTAACTAAAGAATACACATTATATTCAGGTCTTAATACAATTTACATCTGTGCAAACGCCTTGCATGTGGTATCATATAGAGATGAATCTGGGTTTGCATCCCAGACTGCATGAATCAGAGGTTGCATGACCTCTGCTAACAGTGGCCCTGTAGGTAGTTTTTCAAGAGTGAAAAGACAAATGCCATGCCTCTCTCCCAGCAGCTGAAAGCTAGGGTCAGCTATCCTTGGGGATTTTCTGGGTACAGTATATAGTACACATTTTTTAAAGGCAGCCTCATATCTCATTAAGGATATATTCCTAAATTTTCTCAAGTCAAACAGATGTTTGGTGACCACCTAGACCAGGCATTAGACCACGTTGTCTAAAAAGGGCCAGACAGTAAATACTTCCGGCTTTAGGATAGTAACTACTCAGTTCTGCCATTGTAGTGTGAAAGTAGCCACAGCCAATACATAAATAAATGGGCATGGTTGTGTTCCAATAAAACATTATTTATAACAACTAGTAAAAAGCGAGAGTTGACCTGCTGGTCATAGTTTGCCCACCTCTGGTTCAGACTCTGGGGTGTAAAATCGAATTGGAAAGCTGGTCAAAAACATCACTCATCATCTTAGTCACCATATACATCATGATGATCATCATTCCCACCGTTCCCCTTTTATAGATGAGGAAAGACTAGAATATCAATTTATACGGCCATTACAGTGCTTGCACTGGGACACCAGTAGCTTGTTCTCAAGTCCAGTTTTCTTTCCAATAGAGCACAGTACACATGGATAACATAAAAATAAAACATTCTAATAGTAGGGCAACACTAGAGTAGAAAAATGTGGTTAAAAATTTAATTAATTAACTTATGATTACTTTTTTTTTCCTTTATATTGAATTCATTGGGGTGACACTGGTTACCAAAATTATACAGGTTTCAGGTGCACAATTCTAAAGATATCATTTATACACTGTTTTGTGTGTTCACCACTCCAAGTGAAGAAAATTCAATTTAAAGAAGTAAAATTAAAGGAGTGGAAATTAAATGTGCACATTGGGAACAGGAGTTCATTGGAAGGAAAGAAAGAAATATAACTGTCAATAGGTGCTCCCGCCTGTCTACTGTGAACCACATTCATCTGTCTCTTATCAGAGCTCCTTTTGTTGTCTGTAAAACATCACTTAGGTTTCTATTTTTTTAATTTAATTTTATTTTTAAGTATATTTTATTGATTATGGAATTGCAGTTGTCCCATTTTTTTCCTCCCCTTTATTCCCCTCCACCCCGTACCTCCCTTCCCCTCTTGGTTTATGTCCATGGTTCATACATATAAGTTCTTTGGTTTCTCCATTTCCTGTACTATTCTTAACCTCCCCTGTCTCTTTCGTACCTACCAATTATGCTTCTTACTCCCTGTACCTTTTTTCCCTTTCTCCCCCGAACCCTGCCCACTGATAACTCCCCATGTGATCTCCATTTCTGTGATTCTGTTCCTGTTCTAGCAGTTTGCTTAGTTTGTTTTTGTTTTTAGATTCAGTTGTTGATAGTTGTGAGTTTGTCATCATTTTACTGTTCATAGTTTTGATCTTCTTTTTCTTAGATAAGTCCCTTTAACATTTCATATAATAAGGGCTTGATGATGATGAACTCCTTTAACTTTACCTTATCTGGGAAGCACTTTATCTGCCCTTCCATTCTAAATGATAGCTTTGTCAGATAGAGTAATCTTGGATGTAGGTCCTTGTCTTTCATGACTTTGAATACTTCTTTCCAGCCCCTTCTCGCCTGTAAGGTTTCTTTTGAGAAATCACTGATAGCCTTATGGGAACTCCTTTGTAGGTAACTGTCTCCTTTTCTCTTGCTGCTTTTAAGATTCTCTCTTTACTTTTAATCTTGGGTAATATAATTATGATGTACCTTGGTGCGTTCCTCCTTGGGTCCAACTTCTTTGGGACTCTCTGAGCTTCCTGGACCTCCTGGAAGTCTATTTCCTTTGCCAGACTGGGGAAGTTCTTCTTCATTCTTTGTTCATATAAGTTCTGAATTTCTTGCGCTTCCTTTTCTCCTTCTGGCACCCCTATGATTTGGATATTGGAATGTTTAAAGTTTCCCAAAGCTTCCTAGGCACCTCCTTATTTTTTTGAATTCTTGTTTTTTCATTCTGTTCAGATTGAATGTTTATTTCTTCCTTCTGCTCCAAATCGTAGATTTGAGTCCCAGTTTTCTTCCCTTCACTGTTGGTTCCCTGTGTATTTTTCTTTATTTCACTTAGTGTAGCCTTCATTTTTCCCTCTATTTTGCAATCCTACTCAACCATTTCTGTGAGCATCTAGATTACCAGTGTTTTGAACTCTGCATTGATAATTTGGCTCTCTCTTCATCACTTAGTTCTATTTTTAGAGCTTTGATCTATTCTTTCATTTGGGTCATATTTTTTTGTCTTTGGTGCACCTATTATGTTGTAAGGGGCGGAGTCTTAGGTATTTGCTAGGGCAGGGCAACTTACATGCTGCTTTGTGGTACTGTATGTGGGGGAGGGGTCAGAGAGGGAACAATGCCACTTAGTCAGCTCTTGGTGGCTTTCAGTGACTTCCCCCACCACCCACAACCAAATTTGGCCTTTTTGGTGCTGGTTCCTGGGTGGGTGGATTTGTGTATGTTCTAGGACCCCGAGGGCTCCTCCAACGAACTCTCCTGTGAGTCTGGGAGTTTCTACCTCTGCCACAACTCTCACAGGTTTTTACAGTCAGAGATTTTGAGGCTTTCTTTTCCCACACTGGAACCCTGGGTTGCACGGTCTGCCTCGCTCCCCTGTTGTTCCTCCTGGTTTATCCTTGTGCGTGAATGTGGGACCGCCACCTGCCATCTCACCCACCAAGTCCTCCAGCCGCCACCTTGATGCGTTCCCTCTACCCCAGCTTCCAGTTTCTATCTCTGCACCTCCTGCCAGTCTGGATGAATGTTTCTTCTTTAACTCCTTGGTTGTTAGACTTCCATACAGTTCAATTTTCTGGCAGTTCTGGTTGTTTTTTGTTTTTAAATTTGTTGTTGTCCTACTTTTGGTTGTGTGAGGAGGCAAAGTGTATCTACCTACATCTCCATCTTGGCCAGAAGTCTGTCACACATCACTGAGTTTTAGTTCCTGATTAAAAGTGTCAGGATAATAGACACGGGCATTAATGACACAAAAGGTGACCTTTTTATTGAACATCTATTTCCCCAATTTCAAAGTGGATTCACATGAGAGCATGACTGAGCCCACAACAGGTACAGATAGTTTAGAATAGTTCATAGAAGCAGGAAAAATATTTAAAATCATTTCAGTGATACTACTTTGTTGTTTGAGTCTATTCATTGGTAAAGGAGTTAACAAATTCAAGAGAAAAGTTTTACTCGATCAGTTTTCATATATATCTGTTTTCAATAAAATAAATACAATTTGTATCTTAAGACATGTGCTAAAACAGAGACATTTTTCATTGTTCCAAAACATTTAACTCAAACTCCTTCAAAGTTTTTCATTATTACTGTTAATTTTTTGAGCAGCACTTGAATTTAACACAATACTTTTTAAAATTTTTAAATTGTTCTGGTCAAATGAATGGATTAGTAAAAAGCAAACACACTTCTTGAATTTTTAAGCCATACTAAACGTATTAATATTCAAATACAGGTAGTGTTTTCAAACAGCAAAGTGATTGTTTTTGTTACTCCCTTTTCTCTAAGTCATTGGGTAGATATCACTGAGTCACCATAATCCATCGTCACCCTCCTTGGGCATGCAGGAGAATCTACTTCCTAGCTTCCTGTGGCCAGTGGAAGCTATGTGACCAGCTCTAGACAATGAAATGTGAGAAGCAAGATGAGTCACTTCTGGGTAGAGGCAGTGAGAAGTCCCTGTGTGGCCCTCCAGGTTCTCTTGCCCAGATCTGGCAAATGTCGAGGTGGCTGTGTTGAGATGACGGAGCCACAGATTCAAGCTGCTTGAATTCCTGCTACCAGACAGGAGGAAGCTTCCCTGCAGCATCTCCTGGGCCCCCGGCAAGGGCCCCCGGCAAGGGCCCCCGGCAAGGGCCAGGCTCCTGGACATTGGGTCTATGCAGTCACATAGGATTCCCTGTTTCGTGCTTCGTTTCATGTTGTGCCACTGCTGTTTTGAAATTTTGAAAAATTATCGTTTTCATTTTGCACCAGGCTTTACAGATTTATGCCCTGTCCCGCCCACAGAGCCAACTTTGCATGAGTGTGTGTGTGTGTCTGTGAAGCCACTGAGTTTTCTAAGCTTTTTTCCTGTGTCGTATACCCCCTACCTTCACTAATACAACCATGAAATCCTTCAAGCTCAGTGTCACCCTCCTCCTCTATGGCCCTGATTGCCCCTCCTCCCCTCTGAGATAGGGACCGTCGCTAGGTGTTCCCACGGTACAGTACTATTACCCACTCCAGCATGACATTTACACAATTTATTGTGGTTATCTCCTAACCTGTGTCTCTCCTCATGGTGGCTACTATTGATTTATTTCCTCCATACAGAGTCTAACCATTCTAGTGTAACTTCCCATGTGGCAGAATCAGGAACTCTAAAAACTACATTTCCCAGACTTCTTTGCAGTCGAGATAGCTGATATGGCCTAGGTTTTGCCAGACCAACGTACCCTTGAAAGGTATGGAATGAATAAGAAAGCAACATGAGTTCACTGATGCTCTTGGGAGACTGGTTCTTCTTGAAAGCACAGTGTTAAGGGGATTTCTTCTTCAGTGGCAGGGATGGCAAAGGGCCTTGCCCAATATGTGAACCAGTGGCAGTGGGGCTTCCCCCAGGGGAAGTCTGAGGTTGGGTACGTCTCCTGGCAGCTGTCATTTCTGTCTCTATGGCACCCAACCCTGGTTCCCAGGGCTTTCCAAAGCTGTTGTCAACTGCCTAACGACCAAGGGTGTAAGGTCTTTGAGGAAAAGGACTGAATCTTACCTATATTCAGAATCACTTTCCTCTCCCATCACCAAGTCATCTAGGACTAGCTTAGTTTTTGATACATAACAATGAATCAATAGATATTTTTGGAAGAAAGGGAGGCAGGAAGGGGGAAAGAAACAGAATCATTCCTTTCAAATATTCATAGAATTGGAAAACAAACCTGTTAACATACGACCCTCATAGTGTATGTACATTAAAAACATATCGTATTGCTTTAATACATAAAACTCCAAACAGTCTTGCAGCTACAGGAAAATTAAGTATCTGAAAAGCCCTGGTGGATCTTTTCATGTGATATGGGATAGAGGCAAACGTGAGCACTTGCTGCATTTGAGTTTTAGTAAAGTATCTGTTTTAACAGGCTCTTTGTTGCCGGTCTTAAAATCCATTAAAAAAAATTATACAAACATAAAGAAACCTGTGCTGTTCCACAACTTGAAAGCCAGGATTTCATCAGGCACAAGGATATCACATTCCCCACAGCAGGCTAAGCTGCAGTCCTGGCTGGGGAAAGAAAATATGTCAAAGTGATTCCCATTTAAGCCTCTCTCTTCACCCAGGGTTCCTGGGAAATTCTCTCACAGCCACCCTGGCAGCTTCTCAGAGGCTAGCAACACCTTGAGCTGCCCTGTATTTTTAAAAAATCTGAAGTCAATATATTCAGCAAATAAGTAAAAGAATTGGTCCTGCTCAGGCAAATGCACTCTTTGCTTCTCCATATGCTCCCTTCAGTGCGGAATATAGTACTACTTTATATAGGATCAACTTCTTACTTGTAATTGTACAGCCTCTGGAAAGTAGGTCAAGACACACTGGAGCTTTCCCATTTCCCCAGCACTATATGCCATGCGTGGAAGTTGAGACTTATCAGGGTTGAAGTACATGGAAGGAGGGAGGAAAACCCAGCAGAGGATAAGAAGAAATGCAATATATTTCCTTCTAAGCCCCTTCATAAATCTTCATCTTCTTTCCAATAAGATCTAGGAAAATCACAGTTTCACTCCGGCACAGGGATGCTCATTACCCAAGTTCAAAACCTATGAAAAATTACAGTGGAAAAATCATTCACAATTGATTTATGGTTAAATTGAAAGAAGTGGAAGTGTTGGACCAATCACCTGCTTTTTAAATATCTTTCAATCCCAAACCCACTCTGAAGCTTGGCTCCAATCTGCTTCTATAATTAGGGGACCAAAACGCAAGGCATTAATACCTCCAACAGATCATTAATCATTCTGGCCGCCTCATGATGGAGGTAGAGGCAGGGCTGAACAAATAAAATAGTCATTGATCTCTATTTGAAGACTAGAGCAAGACCGTGCCCTCCATGCGCGTTTGTTGGCATCTATCACACTGGATTGCTACACAGACCGTCAATGACACTCCAGTTCACTTTAACAGCCTAAAGCAGAGACAGAAACTATGCGTGTTTTCTGGTAGTAAGCAAAGGAAGATCCATTTTAGGGCCCCACATTTGGTTAGTACTTTGCCTTTAACATGTGATTAAATAGCAACTATCATTATCTCCTATTGCCTTAATATTGAGACAAAAATTGCCACGTGTGCACTAAATGAGTTCACAAACTACTAGATTCTCTTGAATTCTTCACACATTGACATCACTTTTGAGAGTGGCCAGCCTTCTGTTTAGAGGGTAAGCCTGCTAAACAATAAGGGGGAAGTAGTATAGATTTATTTCTTAAATAAGTGAGACTGCCTTTCTTTCAAGGTCTGTTAGAAATACCCTAAGATTGGGACCCAAAAGGTGTGAAATCAAAACCTGTTCCCCTGCTTTGGGTGGAAACAAAGCCCCCATCACCCTATTCCCCTCTCCTGTTCACTGTAGACCACAATACCTGTCCATTCTTCCCTATAGAATGGCTCTGAAGATCGTAGGATATAATACTTATAAAGTAGCTTTCCAAAATTGAGATCACAATGAAAAGGTAAACTTCCATTAGGACAAGAGAAATAAAGTTGCAGTCCTTTAAAAATCTTTACTAATGGACACATGATAATGCCTCCTTATTAGTTTAGAAGTGGATGCTTAGCTATTACTTGAAAATTATCTTAAAACAGAGCAATCATTTCTGATTTGACACATATGGCTGACTTATTATGTACCCTACATAATTATAAGTATTAATCCCTAAATCCGGGCCACATGTGAAGTGGCGGCGCTTCACTTTGCTAAAATAGCCCACAGTCGTCCCCATGCCGGGTCACCACTTCCATTCTCCTGGAGATAGATCGTGCATAGACTAGGGATTCCCTTAGAATTCTTCCCCCACTCTCCATATATCAGTAGCGGAACAGAGTGAGTGAAAGCCTGTCTCCGAATCTTTCACTCTCTACCTCATGACCACTAAGGGCAGAACAGAGTTACTGGCAGAGACACAGAGTCTGCCTCAGTTCTGATATTCTAGACAGAGGTTACTGAGCCTCCTGCTAGCCTGACAGAGATCTTCGAGAACTCCTTTACATATCTTCTCAATCCCCTAGAGCAGTGCAGCTCAATAAACTTTCTGTGATGAAGGAAATGTTCTTTGATCTGCACTATCCAGTGTAGTAGTCACTAGCCACTGAGGCCTTGGTGACCACCCTGGAGCCAGAGTTCATGGGGCAAACATGATGCTTGAGATCAGCTGATCAGGTGTTCATGACACTCTCCTTCCCCCGTGAACCAGATTCAATGTCTGCGTGTGATGAGAATACAGACAAGGCTCCTGGACGGGTCATTTCTCACCTCTCGCATGGATTGCCAGTATCCACAAGCACTGAAGGGACAACCTGGTTCCCTGTGAGAGTCAGGTGAATCAGATTCATGGTGAAGTACCTGAGGTGGACCTGCCAGGCCTCACGTGGGGAGGAAGAAACTAAGAGCGCTGTTCCGGCTTCTCTGGCTGACCCTTCTGAAGAGCCACGGACTAGTAGATGATAGCCATGGTCCTTCGCTGCTCAGGTCTAGAAGACGCCAGATCCTCAGGTCCAACCCACTTTGACACCCGGACTGCATGCTGGGAGTCCTGTTATGCCAATAAAATGAACACTGACTGGCCTTCCACAGAGGACATGGTGCCCTCCTGGTTCCGACAGAAAGCAAACCATAGAGCTAAACACTCACAGGGCTACGTGCAGGTCACAACGATAGAGACCGAATCAGCTCCTGCTCTTATTGCTTTCCTTCAGAAAGAGAATTAGACTCGGTAGAGAACAATAAATTAGCCCGATGCTTAAAGGAAAGACAGCCATTCTAATGCCTCAGTCTAGAACCAATCTCATTATTCCATAGAATAATAAAGGGTCATTATTGTTACTAAATCTTCATGAGGCTCAGTTTTCATAACCGCAACACGGAAGTAACAGTACCCATTACGCAAGTTTGTAGTGAACATTAAAGATAATGCATAAAGTTTCTGGAGGACATACTCAAGCTATCATTATTCAGCATTCTATACCTACCTAACTCATACATCATTTCAAGGAATCCTTACCTGGTCTCAAAGTGTGGGAAATAAAGACCCAAGACACCTGCATTTTCTATTTTTAACTATAGTTTCCTTTACTAGACCTTGGTTATCCTATTTACCATTATATCTCAAGTATCAATACCTAGAACATAACAGGTGCTCACTGCATGTTTAAAGAATGAATGAGTGAGTAAATCGACAAAGGAATGAAAGTTTATGCCTCAGCCATCAATAGAACACATGTGGGGTGATTTATTCCAACTGGTCTGGGATCATAGGACCGTTCCCTTTCAGAATTGGAATCACATGGCGTAGCAGGACGACCAATGGACCCCCCAAAGCTATCCACATCATAATCCCTGGAACCTGTGAATACATTAGGTTACAAAGCAAATTGAAATGAAGGCTGCAGATGGAAAAAATGTTGCTAATCAGTTGACCTTAAAATAGGAGATTATCCTGGATTATTTGGATGGGCCCAATATAACCCCTGGGGTCTTTAAAAGGGGAAAAGGGAGTTGGGTCAGAGGCAGAGGGGCCTGCAGAAGGGGGTCATACTGATGCAATGTAAGGACCTGACTTGCTGTTGCTGGCTTTGAGAAAGGAAGAAAGGAGGCCATGAACGAAGGAATGTGGCTGTCCTTCGAGCCTGGATAAGGCCAGGGACACATTATCTCCTAGAGCCTCCAGGAAGGAACACAGTCCTGCTGACATTCCATTGTTAGCCCAGGGAGACCTGTGTCAGACTTGTATCCTACCGCACTGGAAGATAATAAATTTGTGCTGATTAAGCCACTAAATTTGTGGTAATTTGTTATAGCGGCAATAGAAAAACAATCCCCTTGTGTAGTTTAAAAACTATATTAATGTTTGGGTCCCGCCCCCAGAGATTCAGATTTAATTAATCTGAGATGTTGCCAAGGTATCAGGATTTTTTAAAGTGCTGCCAGTTGAGTCGAATGTAAACCAAAGCTTAAGAATCATTCAATTATGCAATAGTATTTGGATCTTCAAAACCACACACAAAAAATCTTCCTGGAAAAAAAATATTAACCAAGTACTGCATTCAGCTTGAGAGAAAGAGGAGGGTCAAGCAAATTTAATATTCTTTGATTTGTACTAGGAATGTTCATGTGCCAGCACAGTATTTCCCTTGGCCGTCACCACGGCCCTATTAGGTCAGCAGGAAAGATAGTACAGTCTAGTTTATACAGGAAAGAAATATGAAGTCAGTTGCGGAGAGATCCAGTGGGTTCTCCAAATCTGGAAGTTAGGAAGCGGAGGCAGCTCACACTGACACCGGTTGGTGGCCAGGATCTCAAAACTGGAAGTGCCTAGGACACTAGGAATTGGGAATTCCCCCTCTCTACCCTTGACTCAGCATAACTGTGCTCCACACCCAGGGGTAACCAAAGTGGGGAAACAAATGATATAAGTCATTAGAACTGTTTTCACCTTCTTGACTTTGAACTTGTGTCTCTCTTGCCATTGGTTCCATTCAGTGATGTACTTCTGAACTGGTTCAAGAGTGGTCAGTGGAATTTAGTATTGTCACCTAGATTAGGTGTTAGCAAACCATACCCCACAGGCCAAATCTGGCCTACTCATTTATAAATAAAGTTTTATTAGAACACCAGCAGGATTATTTGTTTATGTATAATCTATGGCTGCTTCCTTGCTACCACAACAGAGCTGAGTAGCTGTTACAGAGACCATATATCTCAAAGTACTGGAATATTTTTATCATCTGGCCATTTATGGAAAAATTTGTCCAACCTCTGACTCAGATCAAGTGCAGGTCCTTCACTTTCCTCACTGCCACGATTGTTATTCCTCAGCCTATTAACTCCATGAAAACAATTTAAAGAGCCTGGTAGGAGCATCCTACGATAGCACTTCATGGATATAGACAGAAAGACCTAAGATTGATTTTTTAATAATAATTTTAATTTAACCACTGATTTAGTTCAGAGAAAATCAATATACTTTGAACATTATCTCATTTTTTTTCTGTCAGTTTTTATTAGAAAAAAAAAATGGGGATAACCAAAACGTTAAAGACATCATTTAAATCATTTAAGATATCATCAGTTCCTTTGTGTCTTCTCCCATGATCAGTGTTTTGAGAATTAATTGCTCATTTGTGCATAGCACTGTCCAATGCAATTTTAAAAGACGCGGAATTTGCCTTCTGGGAGCTTACACAATCTAAGACAAGCAAGAACAGCAGAGAAAGAGTGCTCCTTAGGGGATATACTAAACAAATCCATAAAACAAACAAATAAGCATTAATGTAATGTATTCACAAAAGGTGAGTCTAGATTCAATGGGGAGGCAAATAAACAGGTGTTCATGAACCTAACCCAACTCTTCTGACAAACTCTTTTAATTATTCAGTGGAAGGGCTCCTGGAGATGAAGTTGTACCTGAAGCGATGAAGGTGACCTGAGAAACAAGGCCAGGCCTATGGTTTAATTACACTTAAAGGGGCTAATGAGATGTAAGTGTGGGCACAGAAAATTACCCAGAAGGCTAAGAAAAGTCAAAAGGACTCTAACGACCAACTTTGAGAGGGAAGACAAGGCTGTACACTGGAGACACAACAACGGAGCACCAGCGGCCCAGTCTCCTAACCCACCCCCAGGGCAGGCATCACTAACTCATCACAGCATTCTTTCGGGCTAAACATAGACACAGTCTTCCAATTCTTTTCATCACAGCACTCTAAGTAGATGCAACACTGACACATGATCAGAAGTGACCCTTCAATTTATAAAAGAATGATATCACCTCGAATTAAAGTCTTTACTCCTTGGACAATGAGAGATAAATAACTGGTTGTCCTGACCTGCCCCTCTCCCCACAAAAAGTTGAAAATGATAAATGATAATCTGCAGAGTGTTCTTACACGTCAACTCAAAAGGAGCAGAGTTAAGAATTAGGGAGTCTCTAGAGAACAAAGCAATTTCTAATCAGAGGGAAACCTAGCTCTTCTCATGAACACACAAGAAATGGATGCTAAAGAGGAGATAGAGCAGAGGCAGTTCCAAATTACTGAGCACACAGTGGATATTGTGGGTGTGCCAGGTCCCCTTCAGGGCTGAGACACTCAACTCCTCAGCTATCAACTACTGTTGCCTAGTAGTAGCTCATAGCCACCCTGGGTCAAAGGGAGCTACACACTCAAGGTTATATCACCTCCCTGGGGTAGACCCCCTGCAATGACTAATGACTGACCTAGGCAGTAACAAAGCCTGGGCCACCCTGACTCTGTCTCCCTTGGGTTTGGTTGAGGCTTTGGTTGCAATTGAGTTGCAGTTTAACATCTTCTGTCCAATCTTGCCACCCTCACTTCCACAGCCATGTTCCAGAGACCACGGTCACCAAAGTCTTTAGCATGTGAATCTCTACCTCAGAGTCTGTTTCCAGGGAAACTGATTTAAAACCGAGCCCCATCTGAATGGTAGATACAGTTAGGTACTTTTTTTCAGGTCTCACAATGATTCATTGAGAGTATTATTTCAATGACCACTTGAAACATGGATGAGGCCCAGAAAAGCTAAGTCACATGCTTAAGCTAAGTGCTAGAGCCAGGAGTTGAACCCAGGTAGGTGCTACACTTGTTCAGATCAAGGATTGACTGACAAGGCTGCAAGAAGTCCAAATATTCGGGTGAGCAGATAAGTCTGGAAAGACAGATTAGAAATGTTAGAGGAGGTACTAGGCTGAAGTCAAGAAATGATAAGAAGTTTGAACCCACAGGGTAAATGAGTAAAAGCTCAAAGCAAGACTAATTTGGGGACAGGACATGTTGGCCCTTGAAGTTCAATTATGTCTCTTACCCATGGGTAATTAATTTTAAGCCTATGTTTGAATTTAAGAAATGAACAACACAACAACTTCAAGACAGGTACTGTGACACATGCGTCACATATACTACCCATTTTTAAGCCCCCAACAGCCCTGACCTGTGTGGCTCAGTTGGCTGGGCATCATTCCTCAAGCTTAGAGGTCACCAGTTGGATTCCCAGTCTGGGCATGTGCCCAGATTGCAGGTTCAGTTCCAAGCTGGGGCACGTACGAGAGGCAACCGATTGATATTTCTCTCTTACATTGATGTTGCTCTTCCTCTCTTTCTCCCTCCTTTCCCCACTCTCTAAAGAAATAAAATGTGAAATGAAATGAAATGAAATGAAATGAAATAAAATAAAATAAAACAAAATAAACTCCACAATGGTGCTACGAGTGAATACTATGACCACCATTTTGCAGATGAGTTCGACTGAAATTCAGAAAAGTCAAGTGACTTGTCCATGGTCACACAGCTCAGTGCAAAAGTCAGCATTCGAACACAGGGCTGTCTCAGTGTTCAGTTTATGATGCTTCTACACCACCCAAAATTAGTCCTGGTGGACTTCTCGGAATCTAACATTCATGATAACACCTAACATATTGAACACATTATGAACCAGTTATCTTCTGCCTCTTAAATCTTTGCAATATCCTGTCATATAGGTACTGTTATTATCTTCAATTTTCAAAGGACAAAAAATAAAATTAAAAGACATGGTGACATAGAATAAACTTGCCCGACATCTCATGGCTCACAAGGAACAGAGCAGAATCTCAACTAGCCATCCGGCTCCAGAATCATGTGTTAAACCACCAGAAGCTGAAGTAAAGGAGCTGGGGTGACAGTCCCCTAAAACAAATAATAAATCAAAAACTGCTCTAAAGTTTATGATTTGAAATCTCAGTGACATCAGATGGTGCAATCCACTGCGATGAAAAAACTGAAAAAGAATCAGAGTGAAGATGAAATAAGTACCTTTTCCCAGTTAATACTCCACATTATAGATGATAAAAACATTCCGGCTTTTATATTTATATATTTTATATTTAAATATATTTCATATTTAAGTAGTATTTTATGTTTTTAAACAGTTTCTTCTATATTATTATAGAATGCACGTCATTTATACAGGACTGCGTCAAGCTGACCATTCAGGAGCAGTCAGGTGATTGGGTTACGGCCTCAAAGTTAACAGTAGCCGAACCCAGAGGAAAAGGCAATTTGTGGGAATCCTGGAACAGAGACACCCACAGCAAAGGGAATAAAGGCAAAAGCCAAAACCACTCTGGCTGGAGAGGGTGGAAGCCACGCAGCAGATGACTGTGCCCTGGAAACTCAGTGCCTGGTACATCTGAGGGAGAAAACAGTCTGAAACTTCCACTTATTTAATGACATTTCCATATATATTAAGTAGGGGTTCTCATTTTTTCCTTCGATCACCTCCATCCAAGACAAGTCTGTGGTTGTTCCCATCCCAAGCCTGACATCATCTCTGGCCCCTTAGTCACTACAAAAGAACGTTTCTTCCCCTTCTGCCCCAGAGACCATACCCAAAGCTTCCACAATGCCATGCTTCTTCCAAGCGGCTGTCAGCTCCTTTTGGACCCCAGCTCTGAACCTTGCCCTAAATCACCCTGGGAGATGCTCTGGAAGCTGTTTTCCTTCACCACAGAGACTCTGCTGGGAAGGCCCTCCCCGCCTGGCCTCTGCTTTCTCCCCCTGGTGCTCTAGCAGAAAGAATGAGGGTGACATCCCATCATTGTGGGTGTGCCATTGGAAGTGCTTTTACACTGTACTGTATTTTTCGCCAACTTGACATTGTAAGTCTATTACTCTTCCTTTCTGGATATTCATTACTTCTGGATTTTTAAATATGGTCTCCTTCTCTCCTGGTCCTACTCCTGAAACCCATCCAAGCGCGGATCACCAAGCCCATGACTATCACTTAGAAAAAACTGCTTCAAGAACGACTGGTTCCTCCTGCTTCCTGGTGCAGACACCCCTCTTCCCACCATTGCTTCACTGCTCTCCAGTATCATTATAACGTATCCGGTATCATCAGACTTACAGCCACCACCATAACCCAACCATTTTGCCTGTGAAAGAAAACAGGTATCTCAGGTTTACTTAAATCCTCGCATGACTCTGCTGACCAGAGAATGACCCCCATCAAATTTACCACGACACAAAGGAGTCCAAGGACTCAGGTCCCCTCAGCGTTGTGAAGGCCCAAGACTCTTGGGTCCCAATCCATTAGCCTCTATACCAAGACTTCTCCCACCTGTAGAGAAGGCTGACGGCAAATAGACTCCCATCTTTCGTGGTGCCAATATTATTTTCTAACTAGAAAAGAGCTTCATAGCCAGTTTCTCAGGTCCAGTTTTGAAAATGAAGTGCTTCTGGGTCTAGTTGTTTACGTGCCTATAGAATATCCAGGTAGCTACTGAAAACTGAATGGGCACCGGATCCCTGACTGTCTGATACCACCCTGTGTCCCAGGTATCTCGGCCCAGTTTCCTTAGAGAATTTAGCTCAGATGCAAAATAGATTCTAATGGGAGACAGGCTGCCCCAAGGTCTCCGCCGACAGGATTAGTGAGGATCAATCCAGGGTCATCTTCCAGAACCACAATGCTGCAGAGGAAGCTGCCAAATAATGAGTTTCTGGTTGGACTGGAAAAGGGGGTGGGGGGCTACAAAACCTGGAAGGTGAGGATCAGAGAAAGCTTCAATAAGAAATCCGCTGCAAAACAAAATTAATATCTGTGCCATCATTTCTGAGGTCAGTGACCAAGGCCTGCGGTGACCACTGATTTACTCAGGAAGTTTGCATAACGTAGATATGAAGTATATCTTCTTGCCGTAGATAGCAATAACCGTATATAGTCATAACCATATATGGAGCCAGGTGGGTACTAGAATTATTGGCGGGGGGTGGGGACAGGAGGAGGAGTGTTCCTTCTTGCAGAAAGAGAAAGGTCTAGATGCCTGGCGGGGAAAGTGTTTTACCAACTCTGGTTATAAATATTTCTGAGCTCAACCAATGAAAACCATGTAGAAAATAGGTAAGTGTATCCCCTTCCATGCTCACACCATCACCCAACTCACACACATTCAGACCCCAGCACACACCCCGAAAAGTCCGCAAGTCTCCACTGAATCCCCTCATACCTGAACACACCAAGACAGTGTAATGGATCAAGTCCCTAAATCCTTTCTCCAGCTACATAAGAAACTGAGACAAAAGCAGGATCTGGAAACCAAATCAAACAAGTCCAGCAGCTCCTGCATTTTAAATCAACGACGCTTTTAAGTTAATATCAACTGGGACACTGGGGCATTGTTGGATTTAAGTAAAAATCAATGTATTCAACAGAACCCTTTCATAAAATTATGAATCTGGAAGAACAATCACTCAAGGGGAGGATAATTAGAGGAGTTGAGAAGTTTTTGGCTTTAATCTCAACCCCTACTGAAGGAAAAAGAACACATGGAATTCTTGTCATATTTAAAGTTTCAAAGAGGCCGAAGGAGCTAAACTTGCTTATCCCTTCTAAAAACGTGCTGCAAGGTAGGGCATGATAGATAACTCCATATAAATATTGGAAAGTAAACAATGCTGCAAAAACAAAGGACTACTTCCACCGACACTGGCTTTAAAACAAGAAAACGGCTGAGGCAGACAAAAGATCCTCTGTGCAGTGCCACTTGTCTTCCTGGCCCTTCCACAAAAAACAAACAAGCAAGGCTTTATAGTAACAGCGACAGGTGTGCAACTCATCACCTGGCAAGTTAGGAAAACTGCAGTGCCTCCAGCCAGCTTCGCCCCCTCTGACAAGGCTGAGGTTCAGCGGGTAGGCGACTGCCCTGACACACTAGACACCAAAATACTTAAATAACAAAACTTCTGAGCTACTTGGAAAATGGTTGCTGTCCTGAATCCTTCCAGGTGTCCCCCATCCTGACTGTCTTTGGCCTCTCTTTTGTACCTCTTCACGATTCAACAACTAAAACGTTAACAGCTGCCACACTGGGTAGCCGCCAGAACCCTGCTTCAGGTGTAAGCCCTGGATCTTCAGACTGATTGGTATTCATGCCTTACCATTTACTGACTAGTAAACATCACCTCCACCCTCTTCCTCTTCTTGTCATTCACAAGTAAGTGGGTCGTACAGAGAGTTCTTTCTTCCCCAGGCAGAACCACCAGTGCCCCATTCCCCAAATCAACCCAGTGGGGCTTCGGTTTACAAAGCATCATTTCAGGCCGTGCCTTTTTTTTTTGCCCTGAGAATGTAACAATAGTACCTTCAGGATGCAGAAGCCTGGACTTGGCATTAGAATGACTTTGGTTTAAATGAAGCCCACATCGTCCCCTCGTTTTGTGGACATGATGCAACCATGTCCCCGAGCTTCAGTTTTTTCACCTGCGGCCCTGAATTACAGCCAAGAATTCTGCAGGCTTTGGAGAGGATTAAAGATAACATGTATAAAATGCCAAGCATAGTGCGTGGCATCTGTTAGGGGGTTGATAAAATGTTCTAATATTATTATCACACTAGAAAGGGCAGTCGTTAGAATATCTGTACCTAGTGCTCATGTCTATCTCTGTACTCCAAGATACATTGCTTTCATTTACCAAATTTTTGTCTGTTGAACCCTTCTTTTATGCAACATCGATCAATGTCCTGCTCTCAGAGTCCATTTGGGTAGATGCTGCTCTATTGGAAAGCCAGACACAGTCCAGGGCCCAGCTGGTGCATCACGACCCTTGCCTCCGTGATTCGACAACTCCATGATCCCTAAGCCCAAACTGTGGATCATGTGTAAGTACCTCTTCGCATATTAAAGGAGAACTAAAACAATACCTAAGGCTGATACTCAGTTGACAATGGCCGTGGAGGTCCTGAACTGGGGCTGCACTGAATCAAGATCTTGCCCTGAGAATTGGCAACCACAAAATACTGAATTCCAGCAAGATGCCCCTGCAGCAGAAGGGCCTGCTGCTTCATGGGTTTTGCAGGAAAGGCCAGCCACGTGGCCCCACGTCTTGGCCTGCTGCAGGGCTGTCTTTGGGGTCAGTGCTATAAAACTCCATTGGGAGACCAGGATATGACGAGGCACTAATTCTACACCCCGTCTAGACCAAGCTCACGGCCAGCCCAATTTATATTGAATTCTGAAGCTGTTTAATAGTCAGGTCTCATAGTAGGGCAATAGTGGCTATTTCCTACTGAGCATGTTTCAGGGGCCACACACTGTGCCAATGAGATATTTTCTGTATCACATTTACAACCTTTCCACAACACAGACATAGTCTCGATAATACATACAGGGAACTGAGGCCCAGAGAGGCAAAGTAACTTGCCCTAAATCACACAGCCAAAACACAAAGCCAGAATGCAAATCAGGTCTGTTTTACCTCAAAAACCCATACACTTTTCAGTGTGTGATGTCTCCTATTCGTATCTAACTCTCACACTGAGGTACAAATCACTGGTTACATTTGCTAATGAGGCAACTGAAACTTAGAAAGGTCCACACTTCTAAGTGGTAGAGCAGTATAAAACCCAACCACACTGTCTCCCTCCATCTAAATGCATGCAAGGGTGCGAACACTAAAAGTAGATTTAGTATTTATTTTATTTGTGAAAGGTGAGGCAGCCTTGGTGGGAGGGGAAGTGCAAAGAGTAGAAGAAGGTGAGTGAACAGGGTTCAGAAAATGTGGACCAGGCAACACGCTACGGGCCTCTCACCTTGATCTTCCCTGGAAACAGTCTCCAGGGAAATATCCATCTACGAGATTTCCCTGAATCAAGTTTGCCCTCAGTCTTTGCTATATATATATTTTTAATGAGCCACAAATTCCCAGCTCAACAGTCTCGTTGCAGAAAGACATTTGTCATCTCCTGGCTGGAGCTGATGGACTTCAGCTCATCTCCTCTTCTCCTGTCTTCAGGGACTTGAATCAAGATCTTGCAATTTATTTTAATCATGCAGACTCCTTTGTTCCTTTCATTTCTGACATGCTCAGTTCAAGGAGTTTTCTGTGTTCACAAAAAGCAACATGTCACATCTGTTGGGAACAGTCAATATTTGGCAAAAGGTGAACATGTGACACAAGTGGACAAGAAGAAATTGAGGCTGAAAACAGCAAATACTGCCTGATATCCCACAGAAAGTTCTCTTGGTCTTAAATTTAATGCCTTTATTTCAAGCAAGCAATGCAACTGCCACTTTTGAGGATATTAAAAGAGTAAATAATGACACCTTTACAGATTCAGCAGGCTCTCCCACCAAGAGGCTTAAGTATAACTGCATTGAAGCCATCCCACACAGAGTGAAAGGAAATAAAATCACTGTTGTTGTCAGCAAAATAAATCAGCAGGCAGTCCTACAAGAGCGGTTTCAGGGGAAGGAAGGCAGAGTTTGCTTGTTAAGAAGCTAATATCGTGTAAAATTTAAGTTAAAAAAAGTAAAAAACCCTGGCTGGTGTAGCTCAGTGGACTGAGCATCGGCCTGCGAACCAAAGGGTCCCTGGTTCGATTCCTCAGTCAAGGCACTTGTTTGGATTGTGGGCCAGGTCCCCAGTAGGGGGCGCATGAGAAGCAACCGCACACTGATGTTTCTCTCCCTCTGTTTCTCCCTCCCTTCCCCTCTGTCTAAAAATAAAATAAATAAAATATGTTTTTTTTAAAAAAGAAAAGAAAAGAAAAAACTTTCTTTAGAATCAAAGACTTCCCAGATTGAGGGAAGGACTGGGAGCAGCTTTGCTAATTCACATAGCAAAGGAGACCTTTGCCACCATTGCTACGATGGGAGATGCATCTTCACACTCCCCACCCTAATATGGAACCCGATCTCCTTGGGCCAAGGCCACATGGCCTTGGCACTCCAGCTCTTACAACTGTAAGTGTACATAAAACTCGAAGCTTTCCCATTCTTTAAACATTTTAGTCATTCTGAGCCCCTCTTAAGAGTGGCAGCTTTAACTAATTGGTACCCTTAGACCCATATTTCTAGGGGAAAAAATTAGCATCTGGTACACCTTTAGAGATGATTGAGTCCATTTGCCTCTGTTCTTTAGCTAGGAAAACAGGAAGGGAGTAGTGGAAGCGGACTTGCCTAGGGGCTCTTCAGAAAGTTTTGAAAGAGAATTTTAATAAACATGAGAGAGCCCAGAGTGAACCAAGTGTTCATATGAAAAAAATGGTTTTTTTCCTGTCTTCTTAATAAAAGAGCTTATCTTAAGGAAAACTTTAACAGGCCTTTATAAGTAGTAACATCAGCTTTTGCCTAATTAAGTCATTGACGGTTTCCAAATGTACGTACCAATGTGAACTTCCGCCAATATTTATCTCAAAAAGTGTACAGCCTCCTTGAATGCCTATGCCCTCCATTACATCAGCCCTCAGGGGTTCTTGACATATTTAAGATATCTATCCTTCAATTTTTTGCCATAGAACTGCATAGTCAAGTGCTTTCCTGACTCCGTTATATGGCTGTCTAGTCATTTCCCAGATCAAACATGGCCCAAAGAGCACTCAACTCTATCCCTCTCAGCCTATTTCTCACTTAAGCCTTCCTCCTCACAGGTGTGGTGCCACCACTGTCCCAGTTGTCCAACCCAAAGAACGGCAGTCTGCTCCGATTCTGATCCCAACCTTTCATTTATCACCCCTTCCCCACCTAAGCGCCAGCACGATTCTTGAGAAATTTTGTCAAATCCATCTCTAAAATAAAACTCAAACATGAGCGCTTCTTTCTCTTACTTCTGCCAGTATCTTAGTTCACACCACCATTGTTTCTCAGCTAAACTGCTGTAATAGTCTCGCAATTGATCTGTTTTCTTTTCTTTTTGTTTTTAGAAGGATTTTTATTTATTTACTTTTTAGAGAGGGGGAAGGGAGGGAGAAAGAAAGGGAGAGAAACATTAATGTGCAAGAGTTTACAGTGATTGGTTGCCTCTCGCATGCCCCTAACTGGAGAACCTGGCTCACAGCCCAGGCATGTGCCCTGACTAAGAATCGAACCTGTGAACCTTTTGGTTTGCAGGGTGTCGATCAGTCCACTGAGCCACACCAGCCAGGGAAGATCTACTTTTAGTCTTGTGCCCTTCGAATACATTCTATATTTAACAGTGACAATCATATATATATATATATATATATAATCATATATATACATAATCATTATATATATTAGGTTATATCACTGTTGCTTATAACCTTTTAATGGATTCTACTCCCGTTATAATAAAATTCCATACTGTTACCACTTATTTTAAGACCATACAAGAGTTTGCCCCTTCTTAACTCTTCCATATCAGCTCATAGCACCCACTGACCACACCCCCTGCTGCCCCAGCTGGCCCTGTCTGGTCCAGCTACATTCCGGCTTCTCTGGTCTTCTTTTTATAGCCGGGACCCACCGAGCTTACTGATCCTTCATGGTCTTCACACCTGTTTTTTCCTCAACATGGAATATTTGTCCATTGGCTATTGACAAGGATGTTTTAATTTCATCATTCAGCTTTTTGCCTATTACCCCTTCCCCCACCTCAGTTGCTCTATACCACATGATCCTGTGTGTTTTGTTCTCAGGACTTCTCATGCTCTGGAATTGCCTTATTCAAATATATTCACTTGTCCCCAGATCTTCTCCCATCCCAGCCATGAAATACAATCTACTGAGGGTCAGGGTCTTGTCAATCACATTCACCTTTGTATGCTCCTAATCCAAAAGTCTATGGAACAGAGTAAGTGATCTACACATACATGTTGGATGAATTCATGTTCATAGCTATCATGCTTTAAGGTTCTTGTGACTTTCTTATGCACTGTTTTCACATGTATTGTTATTTGCCTCCTATAGCCATAAAGCTTTCTCTCATTATATTCCAGCAAAAAAACCCCAGCCCCAACTTTTTAATAAGAGGCTTTCAATATCTATGATCAGCAAAAAATAGATCAAAACTTGTTAGCAATGACTGCAGCATAAAAGTAAATATGCTCTGAAAGAAGATCTAAATAAGGAGCTTGTATTTAGTATGATAATTTTATCTATTTACCTATTTATCTATTTTATCTGCTCAGGACACTATTTTTGCTTACTTATATTTGTAAGGGCATGAGGTCTGTCCAGAAGGTATCCCGCCATGTAATATGAAAAATAGAGACATTTACTGAAGAAGATACAAGATAAAAGAAACATTGTACATAGGACAATGACACCTCAGTCCCCTTCAAAGTAGGCACTTTGGGATCTCACACAGTTCTCCCAGTCGCCATCAGCTGCCCCATTGTATTTTCCTGAATCTCAAGGATAGTCTGCAATTTCTTTCCTTTCAAAGGTGATTTTAGTTTTGGGAAAAGCCAGAAGTTGCAGGGCACCAAATCTGGGCTGTAGTGGGGCTGAGTCATCTGAGTGATTTGATGTTTTGCCAGAAAACTCTACACAAGACATGATGCGTGAGTGGGTAGGGTACATTGTCATGATGAAGCTGCCAATCACCAGTTGCCCTTAGCTGTGGCCTTCTGAATCATTTGAATAGTTTCCACAGAAGAATGTTCAAGCTTAACAGAAAATTTGACGTAGATTTGTCACTCTACTTGCTCAGTCATTTTGAATGCAATGGCCACACAGTCCACATGCTCACTCAATGGCATCTACCACCCCCACAGACTAGTACGGTGAAGTCGTCATTGTTCACACATGAGCATTCTAGCCCACTCTCCTTGGCTGCCAGGTTACACCCATGTCATGCAAACTATTCTCGTTATATTAACAATGGCTAGACTTTTTCTGGACAGACCTCGTAGTCTGTAGAGTATGGCTAAGAGGAAAATGACCACTAGAAAAGAAGCCACAGTTTTAGTAGCATTAATAATAACTGCCACTGCTAAAGGCATGAAGGGAGGCACCGTCAGCAGGCGTGGAGCCAGTGAAAGCCCACACTGAACAAGTCACGGGGCAACAGCTGAAATTCTGAAGCCAAGAGGATCTGAGGCAGAGCTGGCAGGGCGTGCTTGTGGCTGGCTAGATCCCGAGGGGACTGGGCAGCAGGTCTACCACAGCCTGGAAGAGAGTGTGCCCCAGAAAGCTTGGGGGAGAGGGGTTAGTCAATATCTTCATTACCTACTTGGATGAAGACACAGAAAGTAAGCTCCCCAACCATTCTGCTGGCACAAGACTGGGAAAGATAACTAGCAGACTGAAAGAAGGGACAGAAGGGGAAGGGGCAAGTCAAGGAACATGAACAGAGGACCCATCGGCATGGAAAATGGGGTGGAGGCCGACTGGGGGAGTGAGGGGTGGGGAGGGGACAGCAACAGTGAAAAAGGCAGGACAAGTGTAGCTGAACAACAATAAAAGAGAGAATAAAATTTTTTTTTAACTTCAAAGATTTTGACAGGCTGGAATCATGGGTGACAACTATTAAGAGGAGATTTTATAAGGAAAAAATATTGATTGCATGGGCTCCCCAACTAGATGAATCACCTGCAGGAATGAACATCCACAAGAAAAAAATCACAAAAAGAAATTTTTTTATCTCTAATTCTTTCACTGGAGGGGCTGGACAGGGCACACCAGAGAGAACTACCAGAGGGCACAGCTTTAGTGACCTCACACCCAAGAGCCCCTGTCTTCCCACCTACCTGTAGAGGCCAAATCCCTGGGCTTTTTACTCCATCAACAAAGTAAACAATAATTGCTGGTGGGATTTGCTTCCCACAGTTTTATTTTGAAAACATTCAAGCATAGAGAAGTTAAAAGAAGAACACTACAATGAACCAACATAAGCCTATCACCTAGATTTAAATTTGTTAACATTTTTCTATATTTTGCTTATGTGTTTCTGCGTTTCTTTGTCCCGAGCATTTGAAAGAAACCTAAGAAACTTCAGCACGCATTGCATAACCACAATATCATTATCACATCAACAACATGATATTATCACTTAACAATAATTTTCTAATAATATCCCAGTTCCCGGTCACAGTTAAATTTCCCCAGCTCACTCACAACATCTTTTATGGCTGCCTTTCTTCACACTGAGCCCAGTCGAGATTCGCACAGTACATTCGGCTGCTCTATCTCTAACACTCTGGAAGAGCCTCTTCGGGGTTTTGGTTTGGGATTAGTCTCATTGGTTAGCTTTAGGTGTCATTTAGATGATTCCTTTATTCTCAGTATTTTGTATCAACGGGAAATGATGTGTACCTCTCGATTAAACTCACCTTACACATTTCTGACAAGAATGCTTCACAGACGATGGTTTTTCAAAACCTGGCATCGTTGTTGGGAGGCACATCACGTCCATCTGTCTCACTTTAAGGGATGATAAGTTTGGGTACACGGATAAAGTAGTGACCACAAGATCTCTCCCTTGTAAATGTTACGTTTTTACTTTTACAATTAGAAAGCAATCTGTGGTATCTTGCTTTCACACATTGTGAGCGTACTTTATAGCAAGACTTTAACATCCATTAACAATCCTTCTTGAGTCAATTATTTCATAGGAGCTGTAAACATGGAGAATTTCTAATACTATCATTACTTCTTTATTTATTAGCTGCCATTGCCTCATCAACTGAAGAGAAACTGCAGTTCATCCTAAACATCCACTTTAGATGCGTAGGTCTTCCTTACATTGGCTCGAGCATTCCAATCAAATAGTCTATGGTCTATAACAGGGGTCAGCAGACATTTTCTGTAAAAAGCCTGATAGCGAATATTTTAGGATTTACAGGCCACATGGTGCCCATCACAACTATTCAACTCGCCCTTGTAGCATGAAAGTGGCCATGAACAATACGTAAGTAAACGGATATAGTTGTGATCTGATAAAACTTTACTTATGGAAAGAAGTGTACGGCCAGATATGACCTTCAAGCCATAATTCGCCGACCGAGGTCTAGAATATCATTTAGTTTTTTTGACACCTTTTATTTTCCCTACTGAGTGGCTTTCAAAGCATTTTCACATTGATCATCCAGTCTCTTCTTCACAACAGACATATTACGTGGATGGGGCATACGTAAGACTGCTATTTCACAGATAAGATGAGGCTGAGGCTGGAGCCTGGAATCTAGATTTTTGACTCCTTGCCTGACACTTGTGTTCGATTGCCTTTCTTTATTTTAGAAAGATACACACCCCAAACCTACCGTCATGAGTGGCAAATGCAATGCCCCTAAGATGTCTGAAAAATTAAAGGTCAAACACTCTAATCTTTGAATTATGCTTTCCCCCGAGAGTTAGCTATTGATTTGCCAAAATGAAAAATAAACCATAAACATACTCTGAAGACTGCAGTTATGCTTTCATTTCTGTGAAAAGAAAACAAAATTTAAAATGTTCTGAAATGTATAACCCAAGTGGAAATTAATGTCTGGGCTTAGTTTGTTAGTAGAACGTAATAATAAGTAGATGTGTAAACCCTTTCACGCTGCCATTAACTTTGCAACTAAATCTATCAAAATGTCAGAAGCCGCAGTTTTCTTCCCTAACTTATTAGCAGGTGGTAAAATATATATCACCACGTTGAATACTGTAAAGTGCTATTCCATAGTCAGTTAATATTACTGTTGTCACTAATATTGTTAGCGACAGAAATGATCCTTAAATGGTGAGACAAAACACATATTTTGCCTAACCAAGTGAGCTTGCACATGTGCTGGAAAAAGAAGACTATATTTAAATGCATAGTAACAAGCTCTAAATCTGGCCTATTTGTTATTGATTCTAATCAGCACACAGTTTTAGTGAAAACAGAACATTTAAGGCATCACATTCCTTTTTTTTTTTTTTAATGCAGAATTTGTCTTGAACTCTATGGGAAAAGACCAGGTTACTTAAAGTTGGGAGAATCTTAGCCATATTCTTATAGTCACGCCTCCACAATATGTCGACAGAGTTTCTGAGATGCAGTTGTCCTTTCACCATGAAAGACAAAACGGAAGGAAGCTGGCTTTAATGAAGTAAGTATATAACCCGACCACCTACATTAGGTCTAACCCTAATATTTGCAAGGGCAAGAATACAAAAGAAGGCCTACACATCGTATGTTTAATATTTTAAAGTCATAAATACTGCTAGTAAATAGTTAAATGAAATATGTTCTATTCTACCTTGAAAAATACTTCATAACTATAACATTTCAAAGTGTGTGCATAGCTATGGTTTTTATATAACTGAAAGCCAGCACAGTATCAAAGATAACTGAATTATTATTGCACACATCTGGGTGTTCTCTTGATGGACCAGTGATTTGGGGCTCAGTAGTTGTTTAATACTGCAGAATGTTCTTCAGCCACCACGTGCAAGGACTGCAAAGAGCTCGGTAATTTACAAGTACCTCTGGAACCATGAAGAGAAGCAAGAAAGTGATTGCTCAGTACTATTGAAAAATAATACTTTTTATGTAATAAACTACTGCACTCATGCTGAGAGAAAGGTTTTACAATTTAATTAGTCTTTTGTCTTACCTAAGTGCTTTTGCTACTCAAACCCTCCCCACACTCCAAGGCAGCACCGGTTTCAGACAGCACAAGCCACGAATGCTCACGGCATTCAAATGCAGCCATCTTTTGTTGAGATCCTTGGACAAGAGATGGGGGAAAGCATGTCCCTGGGGCCTGTACAGTATTAGTAGCCAACAGAGTGGATGTTTAGCTACCAGTGCTGAGCACTCGGTCCTGAGTAACACAGGCACCATCTATTATTGACCAAATACAGGGTGTGCGCATACATGTTGCACAGGAGGATTCCCAGTGTGTGTGGCTCAGGACACAGGCTCTGCCTGCCCAGTTTTAGAGGTAGTGCTATTGGACTTTTCTTCCTCACTCACGGCAGCTGCAAACCACTATTTTTCAGGGTATATCCCTAAGTCCATCGTGCTTCAGAAGGGAGGGTTTCCATGACACTTGTGTTGCCATACCAAGCCAAATCCAAGGTTTCAAAATAGCGATTTGGCATTGACAATCACCACTCTTCATGGTCACTTCAAAGACAATTCCCACTCTCCCACTGCACACTTTTATGTGGGTTAGTGCACGAGAAACAAACACCGGAGATCTGTAAGAGAATGGGGAGCAGCAAAAAATGGAGTATATTTCTTCCAGAATTACTTTTTCCCCAATTTGGTCTTTTTAATAGGAAAATCACACCAGTGCCTTCTAACGCCTTGGCATTGGAACCTTCTTTAAACATGTAGCCAGTAAGCCTGTGTCAGACACTGCCCTGGGTTCTGGGGAGAAAGAGGCTAGTCCCTCCCATTAAAGATTCCAGTAGCCCATATTCGTGGGCTTTCTGCCACCATTTCCTGGCACACTACAAGGACAATATTTATTACTTCTTTCTAACACTTTCCCTTCACTCCTTCCCTTTTTTTAGTAAAAGTTATCACCTATGGCATAAGAGGATGATGATAGCTAGAGAGTCCTGTTTTGCCTGTACTTGAGAGAAGATTTATTAAGCATCACACATTCTAAGGCTCTAGAATCAGACGCCCTCCCACAGAACTTTGTTGAAAGGTAACAGGTCAGTAGAACCAGCATCAACCCTTCCTTTCTCTCCAACCCATGCCTCTCTGTGCCTACCCTGGTGATACAAAGTAGAACAAAGATGAAGGAAGGGAGGCTGATTACGGGAGGACTTCTCAGTTATTCTCCTCTCCCCAACAGTGAGAAGGGAGGGAGGCTCCAAGCAAAACAGGAAATGATATCATGTGTGTCTCCCCCACTATGTCAGTGTATTCACGGAGCTTGATAGCAAGTCCCTGTATTGCCAGAGGTCGGCAAACAGCGCTGGAGAGAGATGGTGCAAAAAGGAAAAAGTTGGTAAGTTTCCTATTCCTCAGGTACATGTAGTTAGGTCTGGACTTACCAGAAAGCCACGGAGATGGAAACACCACCAGCAGCAGATGATACCATCTCATTGTCTTGCCAGGCACAGACACAGGGTCAGGCAAAGTGATGGGATGTCTCCCAGGATCAGCCGGAAGATAGGGCTGAGTCAGACACAAAGAATTGGGCGGGAATAAGACCTTTATCAGGGGGGCCTGATGGAGGCACTGGACTGTCATAAACGAGGTCAGCAGTGATGACAAACCGGGAAGTGTCATGGGGTTTGATAGAAGAAGGTGGTAGCAGTTACTGAACAAAATAGAACCGTTTCATGTATGATGCCAAAAGATTCAGATGATAGAAAACCAGGGACTTCTTAAACATATTCATCAAGCTGTGTTGGTGCAAAAGTGATGAAACTACATCAACTGTACTATAGAGAAATCTGGTGCGTGCCTAGGAAGGGTCCCCTTAAATCAAGTGTTGGGAAGCGCAGCCCTGTTCACTGCCTCCCAGCTGCTTGGAGTCATAACAGACAGTGATTCTGTTTGTCTTGATCGGCAAAATCATTTAAAGTTGGCAGAAAGTCTGGCTTAAAATGTTTGCAAATTCTCTACATTTACAGCTGGGACCTCTTTCCCCAAAACTGAAGGGAACAGAAAATTGTACTCTGTGTTTTTCTCTTTGTACATTCTTTTCTTGCTTCTCATCTTCATGGTCACCCATTAAAAGTGATCACCTTTGCACAGAAGATCAGAAATTGCTTCAGAAAGAGTCTGTTCTTCCAAATGACATTGTTAAGATGATTTTTTTTTTTTAATAAATCGGTTTCTCCTCTGATCTCTTTACTTTGCAGCTAAAGTCTTTCAACCTCCTTGGGATGAAAGAAGTACTGTAGAATATTGATTTTTTTTCTTCCCCCCATACATTCATGACAAGTGGTGCACAAAAGCTTATCTGGAAGTTTCAACATCCAATTAAAATTTTGCTCTCAAGTGAAAATTTCTCCAAAAAAAAAGGGACTCCAACATCTGTGTACTCATCATACATCTTTGTCTCACAGGTAACATGTCCCAGGGCCAGTCCCAAGAAACTAACCTTAAAATTAACTTGGGAGGGGGAGAGAGGGAGAGGGAGAGGGAGAGAGAGAAGTAAAAAGCATCAGAGCATTGTTCAACACATTATCATCCATTGTGTCAAAGGGAAAGACATGGCATCTAGTGGAAGGATGATGGGATCTTGTGAATTTGGTGTTATTTGTCTTTTTTAATTTATTTTATTTTTAGACAGAGGGGAAGGGGGAGGAGAAAGAGAGAGAGAGAAACATCAATGTGTGGTTGCCTCTCTCGCACCCCCTACTGGGGACCTGGTCCACAACCCAGGCATGTGCCCTGACTGGGGAATCGAGCTGGCGACGCTTTGGTTCACAGGCCATGCTCAGCCCACTGAGCTGCACCAGCCAGGACTGAATTCGGTGTTATTTGAATCCAGGCTCAGGATGGGGCCTGGCCATGGTCAGCTAAGATACAGAGGGTTGGGCAGGGAAGAAGGGTTTCAGGCACAGCATGCCTGTAAGTGCAGAGGCAGGAAACCAGAGGGTGAGGGAGGGGACCTGGGCACCTTTGACCAAAACGTCTTGAAACAGTGAGATACCAGTTTGGTGACTGACACACAGTTTGTAAGATGAGAAGTCAGGTAAAAGTCTGCAGAATGAATTGAAGCCATCCTTCAGTAGGTCCATTTCATAAAAGGTTTAGTATTTAAATAGGTTGTTTGCTCAATTTTTTGCTTGCTTGTTGTTTTCCTCTGTTCTCTCTTTCTACCTATTAACATCCTCTGCTACAACTTTGTCTGATAAGCTTTTATCTACCTCTTTTGTCTGCCTCTCCTCCAACCACCGCTTGAAAGTATTATTGAAAGGATAAAAGGACATTTGGTAATAAACACACTGTTGATTACGTAAAATTAGTAATAAAATACTGGGACAATGATTATAATTCTGCACCCTCCAACAGAAAGATAAGTGCCATATACCAACATACACATTCATACATATGTATGCTACGAGGAACACATACATATATAAGTACATATATGCACACACACATACATTTGTATCCCAACACACACATGAATATAGATGCCTACGTATAAAAGGAAATAAAAATAAATAAAAGGAAAAGAAAATGTGCCCTTTAAAAATAAACCTGGTCCTGACAGAGCCTGCCAACCTTCATGCCTCACAGGGTTCACTGGATTAGCCTAATTCCCACAGCATTTTCCCACTGGATAAAAACAATACTCTGTGGATAATCTAACTTCAACTTGATCACTTTGCAGTGCCATAGAACAGCTTTGAGTGATAGATTTGTATTCCTAAACCTCTACAATACCAAATTCCCGGCTGTATAATATGAGTTTGTTCAGCCTCAGGAGCTCCCAAGCATCCCCGCGCCCACACTTCTTGCCTTCCCCACATGCTGTCTTTTCCAATAGCACTCACCTTGCCTCTCAGGGCACTCTGCTTTTGCCTTGATTCATGGCTGGGTGCTGCTGGCAACCTGGTCTACACTCCATCCCAAAGAAAGATGTTATCTTTCTTATTTTAGTTAGGAAACAAACCTACCCACTGATGGGAGGGACAGCCTATCTCTATCTCCCAAGCTGAATCAGGATGCACAGAAATGCAAGAGACCCACAGAGAACTGTCGACTGACAATAAGTGTCTAAACCACAAGGAATGACAGTGGGGAGTGGGTGGTTCTCCATAAGGAGGAAGCACATGCTGCGATACCAGGAAAAAACAAAACAAAACAAAACAAAAGCCGCCCTGGGAAGACAAAAAGAAGAACTATCCACCCTAATTTGGGGTCTCATCCTAACTCCAGGTGTATGAGATATCTCTCTCTGGCTCCCCAACTCAGTTTTACTGCTAAGAGTACCTGACACTGCTTTTGCACCTGGGTAAATTGTGTCAATGCCAAGTTCAGGCAGTGATTTCCATCTGGCAACATGTTTCCCTGAAACTCACTTTTTTGGGGAAAAAAACCCTCAAAGTCCTGGAGTTAAACATATCACTGTGGAACCACCTCCCTCTGTGGACCAGGAGTGATAAAAACCAGGAACTCCAGTCTCAAACGTCCTAGCTGCTTTTAGCCTGACTCTGTAGGGCACTTGACTTTGGCCATTTTACCCCCGAATGATTGCTTGCTCCTTTCTAGATCCCCAAGTCCACACAACAAAAAAGGAGAAGGGGGACCCGCCGTGTAGGTAGGAAAGGAAGTGCTGTGCTGGAGCAGAAGAGTAAATAGCAGGCCCGGGTTCCGAATGTGCTGTGTCATGTAATTGCTGTTAACCTACCTGTTTCTAAGCTGTGAAAAACACTTTGGGCATAAGCTCCACGGAAGGAGTCTAGGAATGTAAGATTAGCCAGAAAAGATATAAGCAAGGTATGGGGGCCAAGAAGGAAGAAAATTTCCCCAGTGAAATGGGCCATACTAAAGGACAAACGGCAACCCAGAAAGGAAAACATTTAAAATTCCAGAAAACTATCTCTGAAAGAATCCCGTTATTTTGAGCCAAAAACATGTTTCTCAGAACTTTGGCTTTATTCTAGATAAACCACGCTGCGATGCAAAGATATCCAGATCAGTTACTCGAGTCACAGGCACGGTTCTCCTAATCTGAGAATCAGGTTGCCTGAGAAGGGCGCTTGAAGAGACACGCATGTTTTGAACTTATCTGACCAAGGGAAGTGGGTGGGAGTGCTGATGGTACCAGGCAATTCTGGTTTCTGAAGCAAAAATTTCAAAAACAGACCTTAAATATGTTCATTGGCACATAAACCTGGGCACACCGCCACAGACCAATACTATATGAAAGGTTCATTTTCCCTGCTCTCATAAGTTTTTCTACAATACCAAGCATTCCAGAACTTTATCCATCCATTCATTATTCGTCCACCCATCCATCCATTCAATTATTGAACAAATGTTTATTGGGTGACTACCAGATGCCAGGCACTGCTATGAAGATTCAGCACTGACCAAACATATGCGACCCCTTCCTTCACAGAGCTTACAATCCAAGAATGCATACCATTATTCATAAGGCAAATATACAAATAAATATCATAAAATACTGTGTAAAGTCTATAATGGAAAAAGCTCTCTGGGAGAATAAGCAGGTACATGACCTTTGTGTCATTAGCTACGGCTTCTCTGAGCAAGTTACAGCGTTGCTGAGAAGGAAAAGATGTGCAGGAACTAACAGGTAAAAAAGGAGAGAGAAGAAGGCTTTCCACAGAGAGCAGAGGGTCCATGAATTGGCAGCAGAAAAGAGCAGGAGGTATGGCTGGATCCTGAATGGAGGCAGGTGAGATGGTAGAACAGTGCGGGAGATGCAGATAGGGCACGGCAAGGTCAGAGGGCAAAACTGGTCATACCTGGTGCACTCATAAGCCAAAATACGCAGGGCCTCCCAGTCTGGGCAAGGGCTTGAGGAGGTAATACAAGGGGAATGAGTTCATATGACTTTATTTTTAAGAGATTACTCTAGCTTCTGCATGGATGATAAGTCTGGAGGCTCAGAAAGGGGTAAAGAGACTCTTTAGGGAACAGATTCTCAATGTGAGGTCTGAGAAACAGTATCGTCAGCATCACCCAGAAACTTAGAAAAAGCAGATTCTCGGGGACCCCAACCCAGACCTAGCAAATCAGGAACTCTGCTATGGTGCCCAGTTACTTGTGTTTTAACTAAGTCTTCCAGGTGACGTCGATGCACATCAAAGTCTGCAAACCACTCATTCAGGACGCTTATGACAGGATGGTGACAGTTAAGGTGAAAACCACTAATCTATGAAATACTCTTAAGTATTAATCAGTGTAATCTTATTCAACATAGTACTGGAAGTGCCTGCTAGAGCAATCAGGCAAGAAAAAGAAATAAAATGTATCAAAATTAGAAAGGAAGAAGTAAAATCGTCTCTATTTGTAGATGACATGATTTTATATATAGAAAACCTTAAAGACTCAACCAAGATCTGTTAGATCTAATCAATACATTTAGTAGTTTCAGGATAAAAAATTAACATATAAAAACCAGTAGCATTTCTGTATACAAACATTTTTGAAGAAATAAAGGAACTGATCGTATTTACAATAGCATCAAAAGTAACAAAATACTTAGAAATAAATTTAACTAAGGAGGTAAAAAAATCTCTAGGCTGAAAACTGTAAGATGCTGATTAAATAACTCAAAGAAGACACAAATAAATGTGTTCATGGATTAAAAGAATTAATACTATTAAAATGTCAATACTATCAAAAGCCTTTTATAAATTCAACGCAATCCCTATCAAGATTCTAATGGTATTTTCTACAGAAGTGGAAAAACACTCCTAAAATTTATGTGGAACCATGACAGTACCCAAATAACTAAAGAAATCTTTGGTTATTTGAGAAAGAAGAACAATTCAGGAGATACCACAATTCCTGAGTTCATGCTATATTATAAACCTATAGTCATCAAAACAGTATAGTAATCATATAAAAAAAAAGATAAATAGACTAATGCAAGAGAATCTAGAGCCTGGAAGTAAACGTAAGCATACACAGTCAACTAACATTTGACAAGAGAACCAAGAATATTCAATGGAGAAAATACAGTTCTTCAATAAATTGTGCTGGGATAATTAGATATTCCAATCAAAAAGAATGAAATTGGACCCACAGGTTACACTACTCAAAAATTAATGAGAAATGAATTATAGATTTAAATGTAAGACAACAAACTCCTAGAAGAAAATAAAAGGAGAAAAACTCCTTGATGTGGATCTTGGAAATGATTTTTTAGATATGATAGCTGGCCCACAAGCAACAAAATCAAAAATAAACAAGTGGGACTACATAACACTAAAAAGCTGTTACTCTGGCTGCTGTGGCTCAGTGGACTGAATGCCAGCCTGCGAACCAAGGGTTGCCCTTTCAATTCCCAGTTAGGGCACATGCCTGGGTTGGGCAGCTGGGTTGCAGGCCAGCTCCCCAGTAGGGGGCGTGTGAAAGAGGCAACCACACATTGATGTTTTACTCCCCTCTCTTTCTCCCTCCCTTCCCCTCTCTCTAAAAATGAATACATAAAATATTTTTTTTAATTTAAAAAAGCTTCTTCATAGCAAAGGAAACGATTGACAAGCAACTAAAAAACAGAAAAAAATATCTGCAAGCGATATGAGGAATTGATATTAAAAAACATATAAAATACTCATACAACTCAATAACGAAATACATAAAAAAATGAATGAATGAATAAAAAAAAATAACCCAATGAAAAAACGGGCCAAGGATCTGCACAGACATTTCTCCAAAGAAGATATAAGAAAGACAAAGAAGATATATGAAAGGCTAATAGGTACATGAAAAGATGCTCAACATCTCTAGTAATTAGGAAAATACAAATTACAATGACAATGAGACATCAATTCATGACTGTTAGAATGACTATTACAAAAAAGACAAGAGATAACAAATGCTGGTGCTGATAGAGAGAAAGGGGAATCCTTGTATACTATTGTTGGGCTTGTATATTAGTACAGCCATTATGGAAAACAGCATGAGGGATCCTTGAAAAATTAAAAATAGAACTATCATACAATCCAGCAATTCTACTTCTGGGAATACATCCAAGGTAACAAAAATGCTAACTCAAAAAGATATGGGCATGCCCATGTCCATAGCAGCATTATTTACAATAGACATGGGAACAACCTAAGTCTCTGTGATGGATGAAGAAATAAAGAAGTTGTGATACACACACACACACACACACACACACACACTGAAATATTATTCATCCATAAACAAAAGAATTCCTACTGTTGGTGACAACATGAATGAGCCGTAAAGGCATTATTATAAGTGAAATAAGTCAGACAGGGAAAGGCAAACACTGTATATCTCACTTATATATGAAATCTTAAAAAATATAAACCTCATAAAAATGAGAATAGAATTCTGTTTACCAGAAATAGAGGCTGCAGGGTGAGAGAATTGGAGGAAGGTGGTCAAAAGGTACAAATGTCCAGTTACAAGATTAATAACTAGCAATGTTGTGTATAACATGATGACTAAAGCTAGTACTGCTGTATGATATATAGGAAAGTTGTTAAGAGAATGAATCCGAACAGTTATCATCACAAAGAGAAAATCTGCTTTATTCCTTGCTTCCTTTCAGTGTATCTGTATGAGAAGATGGACATTAGCAGAACCTACTGTGGTAAATCATTTACAATGTATGCAAATCAAACCATCATGCTGTACGCCTTAAATGTATACAGTGATGTGTGTTGATTATTTTTCAATAAAACTGAAAAAAAGTATTAATAGGTGTTCCTTACAAATTTGGTAGAGGTGACTAATGCAGCGCTGCTTGGAGCCATCAGAAGAGTTGAGTAAGTCGTTGGAGTCTTTCAGTACAAAACACAGCACAGCTGTTGTCCTTCAGTAGTTTCCTGTGCTGGCATGAAGCTTTCTCACCCCTAAGGACATGACACTTGGGCTTCCTTAAAGAATGGCTGCATCTAAGGACTAACACTTGAGGTATTCGATTCCATTCAAGAAGTCTTAATGAGGACCTGCTGGGTACAGAGTGAGCCTATGAGAATCAGAAGCCTGTAGGAACTTTAAAAAGTCTTTGTAAATAACTCATTCCAGGCAGGCCTAGAAAATAATAATGGGGAAGTAGAGGAATTCTAGAGGGCAGTAGCTGTTGCATAAAAGCCAGTGTAAACTGCAGAGCGCACAAAGAGAGGGGAAGATTGCTGTGTTGGTCCTTTAACTGATCATTCTTAGCTCCTTCAAACCCATCCTTCCCCTAACGCACACCCACACCCACTCACACAGACATCACATTTTGGTGGAGAAGAAAAGGAAGAACACATTAAATAGCAGCCCTCTACAGATGAAATGACAACAACAAAAAAAATCAATTAACCCTACTCAAGAAATAAGAACAACCAATTTCATGGACATAGTTTCTCCTATTATCTCTAGTTTACGAAAGAGAATTGAACTGCTCAAGAGAGAGAACAATTTTCTCAGATTAGGTCCCAAAATGCTTCCATCCAGAATATCAGATTTGTGGAGAGGACATTAGTGATCATTTCGTCCGATCTCCTTTAACAGAGGTTGCCCGCGGAAGTCAGGAACTTGCTAATGTCACACTAGTCACAACAGACATGACACTAGAGCCTACCAACCTCTCCCAACCCTTTTTCTCTCCCTCATACTCCTTCCAATGACTCATCATGCTGGAAAGTGTTCATTTATATAAGAAATGTGTAAGTAAACATCACTTAATGAGTATTAAACAGCACATTGTAGAGTAGTCCAGCTTAATCAAGAGACAGTCTGTTCAAGTAACTCCAGGCCCTGAACAGCCTAGCTTAAGGTTTCACGCTGTGTCCTTAGCCACCGTTCTATTCTCAGCATCAGACATGCTTACATGCCACAAAAAATACTCATTAGAGGGATTAGAGACAGTTCTGAGTGCAGAAGAGTGACAGAGTAACCAAGAGAGACCTCCTCCCTGACAACATCAATTAGGCAATCCAAACTGCCGGGGTGAAGCAACATCTTACTTCAAACAGAATGGAGCTGGGGAATAATACGCATGACAAACATCAAGAAAGAAGCAGCAGCTCCAATAACAGTATCATAGAAAAACAAACCCCAAGACTTAACAAGTATATCAGGCAACGTTCTTTTTATTTTTATTATTATTATTTTCTCAAAATAAAGAACAGCTGGCTGGAGTGGGAGTTTTGATAGGGACAAATGATTTCTACGATTTAGTTCCCCAAAGTTTGTTTATTTGTTCTGGTCGTTTTCTCTCATTTATTCTTCACAGATCAATATCTGCCTTCAGTTCCTCCCCCACAATTTGGCAATCTGACTGATTTTTCTGCAGAAAAATTGTGACTCGTTGGGGGGTTTGGGTTGGGTATCCACAGTAGATTTGAATTTGGGGAAACCCTCCCGTGCAGTATTGATGTCACCACATCGGCTGAGTTTAGATCAAATATTTACTCAGGAGAAAATATAATTACTTTTTAATCAAGGAAGCTTAGACGTGAACAAAATAACAGAAAGAAAAACATTTATGCTTTCCATTCAGCCCTGAGACAGCCTACGACAGAAAACTCCTTTCCCATAAAGACTGAGTTCACAACCACTCAAGTGTGTCCTTGCAGGCATTTCTGGTAACTCAGATGGTATATGCTATGGCTAAAAAGGGGCTTGGGAACTTGTCTTCAGGGGAATCTCTTTAATAGACATGTTTTCAGTGCCTGCTTTGCCCAGAGAGGCAGAGAGACCCAGTGAGAAAGAAATTAAAGAAACAGAGAAATAAAGCTAGAAAAAGAAAGAGAGAGAGACAAAGGCACACTAAAAAGCGGAGAGTAAAGACTTCCAGAGAGCAGGATCGCTTCTCGGCTTTTTGGCTAAGATCAAATGCAGACAGAGAACAGTGTACACACACACACACACACACACACACACACACACACACACAGGGGAATGGCTGCTTCCCTGCTCCTGGCTTTCACGCTTCCACCTTCAGCTGTCCCATTCTCTGTTTCCTGTCCTCAGAATTCTTGAAAGCCACTCATGTCCTTAAAGCCAGGCCTCTTATAACCAAAACACACTGAAGAGACTAATCCATCATTCTGATTACTTTGTGAGCACTGGCTTCAATTTTTTTTTTTTTTTAGTCAACATGACTATATTAATCTATATTATAAATGATCATAATTCAATTCACAAATATTAAACTTACAAAGTAAGCAAATATGATCAGATAAACTCTCTTCCTAAAATCCGCTGATGCCCTTCCATGGCTCTGAGGACACAGGTCAAATTCTCCAACCCGTTTTACTGAGCCCTACAGGATCTGACCTCTGCTGATCTCCTCAACCCCTGCTCTCACCTCAACCCCCCACCCCACACCCCTATGCCTGTCTCCCATGCTCCAGCCAGAACTATGGACATGACTCAGTTACTCAAATCCAACAGGCTCTTCACAAGCCTCTCCATAGAACCTTCACCCCCTTCACAAGATGCCATGCCACCTTTTCCCATGGTTCACTTGCCAATCCAATCCCCGATTCCAGTATTTACAGAAGAGCCTTCTCTAAATCCCCTTCTTAACTCTGGGTTAGCTTCCTGGCATATGTCTCTCCATAGGACAGGACCGTTGCCCCAGTCACAGTATGCCTGGCTATACTGTAATCACCTCTTTTTTCAATTTTATTTTTCAATTACAGTTTTTAAAAAAAATTTTACTTATTGATTTTAGAGAGAAGGGAAGGAGGGGAGAGATTGACAGATACATCGATTTGTTGTTCTGCTTACTTACCCATTCATTGGTTGATTTCTGTATGTGTCCCAGTGGGGGATAGAACCCCCAACTTTGGCATATTGGGATGACGCTCCAACCAACTGAGCTACCTGGCCAGGGACCAGTTACAGTTTAACTTGCCTTTGTCCCCACCATGAGGACCAAGCCATGTCCTTTTTGTTCACCACTGTGTACCCAATCTCAACCCCGAGGACAACATTTAAAGAATGCAAATGAAGCGTTTCTGTAGGCTAAACCGCTCTTGGTTTTCTTTGAGCATTAACAAGAAGAAATTTTCACTCGGAGATATCAGTCAAAAAATTACATACTCCCAGTATTCCTGATGAAGTTCCACATCAAGCAACATCCATATGTCGTGAGCACAGCTTCAGTTCACTGCCAAATGTGGCATTTGACGAACCAGAACAGCTCTGAACCAGTGTGGTTTGCTTAGCAGTAGGGACTGGACACTGAGAGATTTTGCCTTCGAGTTTCAGCCAACCCACAGCACAGATAACCAGGCAATTTGTCTGAGACTGAGTTCCTGGGAAACAAGATCTGAGACTCTGAGCTTTGTGTGCAAGAGGTTTACTGGGAGTGTTCTTGGGATCAACCCTGGAGGAAAGGGAAGGGTTCAGGATTAGGCAGAGGGAGGAACTGACCTGCGATGCTCTCCTAGCAGAAATCTCTGGACCCCTTTGGGGGTTCTGGCACTTGAATGGCCTTTTAGAGTTTGTTCTGACTTGAGGCAAGGGGAGGCAGGCACTTGCGCTCCTGAGAAAAAGTCATTGGATGCTGTCTGCTTCTGTCCTCTCGGGAGGGACCTCAGCCTTGGGCAAAGTGATTCCCTTAGGCAGTGAGCAATTAGGAGAGAGAAGATCTGGGAGCTGTCAGCCGCCCACTCTCAATGCCGCTGAAGAAGAGAGGGCCTGGGTCAAGAGGGGGGTGTCCAGGTTGCACACCATTGCACCCACCACTCTATTTCAGAAGAGGGGGAAAGAGGCTCTGGCTCTTACCACGTTCCCCTGTCAGAGCTCATGTGCTTATCGATCACAATTTTGCTTCAACCCACTGACAATTCAATGGGACACATTTCTCCCTAACCTTCTCACAAAGATATATCTAAAGAGCTAGCAAGCATTTTTTTAAAACTAAAAACACAATTCTGCCAACTCTGTCTGGAGACTTTGGAAGTACAGATGTGAAGATTTGAGAGGGGGGGTTTGTGAAAACGCAGAAAACTTTAGAGGACTTTAACTAAGGACAGTAAACAACAGCTATAGTTCATTCATTCCACAGACTTCCCATGAGAAGGCAGCTGAATCAGGATGAACCTGGATGACCCATGAAGTTCCAGACCCTCAAAGGGGATTTTCCCGAGTATCTGTGATCACATACACAGCTGCTGGGTGCATATTTGTTTAACGGGGCTGAATGAAATCTTATGCAAAGTTATGGCATTTATGTTTTTATTCTGAAATGGTGGGAAAAAGTTTAGTTCTGGGATATGCTAAATCGGTCTTTCACAGGTAAATCAATAAAGATGTCCTGAGATTTGAGGATGAAAACGGGAGGTGAAGGAAATAGCAGAAAGGAAAAGGCATCTGACAGGGAGCTTGGGTGAGATACAGGAGGTGTGGAGAGGTAAAGTGGGGCCTCCTGTCACATTCTGGCTGTCGGAGCCGAGGAAGACACCTGAGAGGCATCTAAGAGGGGCTCACAGGTGTGGGCCCCAGGAAGACAGAAATCAATAATTCTGAGTCATAAAACCAAAAAGGCAGTGAACATTTGGATAGAGAAGCAAGCCTCTCCCGGCAAAAATACCTGTAGTGAGCAGCATATCTGCCAAAATAAACAAATACATACCAAAAAAAAGCCCAAGCAAGGTACCTGCTGCACCTGTTGGGAAGGGAAGGCCTAGAACTTCCTTGCAACCCACTAGAAATGTGTAATGCTGTCCTCATTCAAGGTGCTGTTTTAAGTCACCTTAGTGAGCATAAAATTTTTAAAGCTTTCATAGGCTCACTGAGGACTTCTATTGCCCAACCTTTATTTCAGATACAATGGTCTGGGATGTGACTTGTCCTCCTATGAGGGTTTTTAATATCTACTTTCTGTGGTTAGGTAGAAGCTATTATGTACACAAGTATAATGAATGGATGCATGTGCATTTGATGGCAGCTTACTGAAATGCCCACAAACTTATGGAACTTAACAATGAGTGTGAACTACTGGACAAGAAGGATAGTAGTTTCCGCTCCATCATTTATTAGCCTGGAGATCTTGCCAAATCTTCTTGATCACAGTAAGACATAGCTATCTTATCTCTTAAATTATGTAGGAATGAATATAAAACAGGCCCTGTCCATCTTGCAAAGATTTCTGATTCAAAGGAGATTTTGTAAGTGAAAGTAGCTCATAATCTTTAAGAAGCAATGCACACATAAGGAATTATTATGACATGTGTAGAGGATACAGGGGTCTGTTATAGAAAGAGCACAGAAAACATTCAGTAAAATTGGTGAGAAAAATATTTCAGATATAAGTTCATTTACATTTGGCCATTTTTCACCCTAGTAATAAAAGCTACCACAACATCAAACATAATAACAAATGAAATGCTTTCTATGCTCAAGATAGCATTGCGAAACAGCTACGTCTGACGTGATATTAAATTAAAAAAAAGAGTCAATATTTACCAAGTGTATTTAACATAGGGCTGATACTGTCCTAAGGGTTTTATATACAGGGGTTGGCAAGAGTAGGTATATAGTTGTTTGCATGGAAAAATATATAATGCAAGAATAAATAATAATACAAGAATAAATTCTGTGTTTTGCATACTCACAACTGTAAACCTACTTTTGCCCATATTGTACGTTAATTCATGTAACCCCCATTACAACTATAAGGGGAAGGTACTATTATTACATTCACTTTATCAATGAGAAATCTGAGGCCCAGAGAAGTTCAGTAACTTAGCCAAGTCAGATAAAGGAAATGGCAAAGCCAAGAATTGCACCCAAGTGGTCTGGCTCCTGACCCGACTTCGTGATACACTGGAGTGACAGATAATATCAACACTAACCTGAAAAGTGACAACCATGGGAAAAGGTTAGGAAGAGAAAGTCAGGTGCAGAAAATATTTTTAAAATGTGACTGTGCTTAATGTTTTTATCTGTCCTCTTCCAAGTGTCTAACACTACATGATTAAAATCAAAGCCCTAGCCCACAAAAAATACAGTTCAAAAACCAAGAATTCATTCTCATAAAGGGAAAGATTTGTCCTTGGTGGTTCTGTGGTTTAATCTCAAACTGACCTATTTCATTCCCAGTCTTTAATTACCAACAATCCAATCTGAACCAGGGTAAGCAGACAGTGTGGCCACACCTACTGTCTGCCACTAGAACTTCTATGGCAACCACCCTAGAAAACGAAATTACTTTGGACATTGGATCATCTCCTATCTTTCAGAAGAGAGACAGAATGCATAAAAGAGCCACACCATTGAGTCAGGGATCCATGTAATAATGGTCTCTGCTCTCCCAGAGGTCCGAGTATGCTACCTGACCATTCAGGACAGACAGGGAAAGTCAAATGTCCTTTGAGTATAAGTGACCACAGGAAAAAATGGTCATTTTGAACTGTTTGGTTTCTGCCAGAAGAACTTTTATTCACTCTTCAGACATAAGCAGCTTCTCTGTGCCAGGCGCTATGTCACACCCCAGAACACAGAAAAAGTATGACTCAGTCTCTGCCCTGAGGCATTCAGAGCATGGCAGGGCAAGGCAGGTACATGAATTGCCACTTGGGGTGAAAGCTGTAAGAGAGGAAGAAAGAGTAATGGAAACAGAGGAAGGAGAGTGTGGAAGACAGCAAATATTCAGGAATTGTTTTTGCGTACGATGGATAGGATTTGGGGTCCAAACAAGTGGACATGAGAGAGAAAGAGGGACGACCCTCAAGATTTCTAGCTCTCAGGCCAGCTCAGACCAACATAAAGGAAGACGACTATTAAGAGGCAGTAACTAACTTCTTTTGTTCAAAAGCCCAAAGTGATATTTTTAAACTACTGTTAGCGCCATCTGTTGGCCATAGTAGATGCTGACATATACTGGGCTGACATTAAGCTTCATCTAAACAAACTCTGAAAAGTTTCAAAATAAAAGACCAACTGTATAAGATGGCATCCTTAACCTAGAAGAAGAGGGAAGTATAGCGGTTCAACTATTGATCTTTGGGGTCAGGCTGCCTCGGTGTAAATCAATAGTATGCACAACCTTGGTCAAGTCATTTATGTTGTTTAAGACTTAGATTTATTCAAATTTAAAATGGAAATAAAATACCTATGTCATAGATACTGTTTTGAGAATTAGAATATACACTGCTTAAACAAGAACTCGTAGTGGAATATAAACCGATAGCACCACTTTGAAAAATTGATCGTCGATATCTATTAGGGTTGAAGGTATATGTATACCCTGTGATGCAGAATTTCATTCTCTGGAATAGACCCAACGGAAATGTGTACATATGGACTCTAAAGGCAGTAATGTGAATTTCACAGTGTCCTTATTTGCAATAATAAAAAACTGAAAAAATTATAAGTTTCCAGCCATAGAAAAATGAATACATAGAATATGGTATGTTCACACAATGGAAAACTCCAGTTATAAGCTCAAGCTACCAACAGCTCCACACAAAAAGATAGACAAATATCACAAATATAAGGTTGAGGAAAGAAGCCAGACACCAAACAGTATGTATTGTAGGACCCCATTTAAATAAGGTACAGAAACAGGCTAAATTAATCAACAGCATTAAAAAGTCGGGATAATGATTACTACTGCACAGAGGGTTGGTGACGAGAAGGGGAACTGAAAAAGCTGTTAAAAATGCTGGTGATATTCTTTCTTATTTTGGCTGCTGCTTAGCTGAATGTATTTACTTTATAAAAATGTATAAGGCTATTCATTATCATTTGAACATTTTCTTATATGCATGCTATGTGCTACTCAAAATTTTTAACTATTTTGAAAAGTGATATCCTGGCTGTAAAACTCTCATATTACTCAAGACAGTAGCCTATTAACAAAAGTACAGACACATAGGTCTTTGGACAGAACAGAATGACCACAAATAGACCTACACAAATATGGGCAAATGATCTTTCAAAAAGGAGCAAAAGCAATTCAGTGGAGAAGGGAACTCTTCAACAAATGGCACTCAAACAATTGGACATCCACATGGGTGAGGAAGAAGAAGGAGGAGGAGGAGAAGAAGAAGAAAGCCTAGACACAAACCTTATACTTTTCAGAAAAGTAAGTCAAAATGGACTATAGAACTAAAGGTAAAAATGCAAAACTAAAATTTCTAGGGGGAAAAAAACCCCCACAATCCATGAAAGAAAAAATTGGGAAGTTGGACTTTATGAAAATAAAAGATTTATCTATAAAAGACACTCTAAAAGAATAAAAAAAAAAACCCCACTGACTCGGAGATTATACTTGTAAAATGCACACCAGACAAAGTTCTTATAACCAAAATATATAAAGAACTCTGAAAATTCAACAATAAACAAATAAACAACCCAATATAAAAAGTGGGCGAAAGATCTGGACACCTTACCAAAGAAGATATACTGATGGCGAATGAGCCTTATGAAGGAATGTTCACATAGTATGTCATGAGGAAACTGCAAATTAAAACAATGAGATACTACTACATGCTTATTAGAATAACTAAAACCCAAAGACTGGCCATACCAACAGCTGATAAGGATGCAGAGTAACAGGAACTCTCACACTGCTTATGGGGATGCCAAATAAAACAGCCACCGTGGAGGACAGTTTGTCAGTCTCTTGCAAAGTTAAACATAGCTTCACCATAGGACTTGACAGCTGTGCTCTTAGGTATTTGTCTAATTCATTTGAAAAATTACGTTCATTCAAAATCCCACACACAAATGTTTATAAGCAGCTTTATTCAGAATTGGTACAAACTAGAAGTAACCAAGTTGTCCTTCAATAGATGAATGAATAAAGAATGGTGTACATCCACACAGTGGCATGTTATTTGGTAATAAAAAGAAATGAGCTATCAAAACGTGAAAAGGCACAGATGAATCTTAAATCCATATTGCCAATGGGAAAAAAAAGGGCAGTCTGAAAAGTCTACAGATTGTGTGATTCAAATTATATGGCATTCTCAAAAAGTCAAAGGTACGGCAACAGTAAAAAGATCATGGTTGCCAGGGGACTGGGAAGGGAGTGTTGAGTAGGTAAAGCACAGGGGAATTTTTATGGTGGTAAATCTATTCTGTACAATAATGCAATAGTGGATACATGTCACTATGCATTTGTCAAAACCCATACAACTTTACAGCACAAAATGGGACCTTAATGTATAGAAATTTTTAACAAATCATTTAGAAGGTGGCGAGATCCCAGAATGGAGTGCTAAAAGTAACGAAACAATCTAACTGTATTACAAATGTATGAAAGTGTCTTGCTGCAAGTCGAGAAAAGCAGTGCCAACCTAAGTAACTGTGGAAATGGCTGGGGTCTGTAGGACTAAGGGCAATAGAAACTGCACAGAGCACTGTACTCTAGTTGATATTTTCCCCACAGGGGGACAGATCAACAATTCTGATGACACTATAAATGCACAGTGGCACTGAACAATTAAGACAATGAATGGCAGGTGGTGGGAACCAGGTTTCTCCCTGTGGAATCAGAGGTCACCAACAAGCAAGGGTAGAAGGCTAAAATGATCCAGGTGGTAAGGGGTTAGAGCAGGAGACTCCAGTATGAATTCATGTTTAGCTTAAGATAGATAAAACTGTTACAAATAGAAATAGTTATAGATAGTTGTATAAACACAGGTTAGTATACAAACATATGAGCCCATGCTCTATCAGCTTAGAAGGTCTGAAAGAAATAGTACCAGGAAAAAAAGAGCACGCCTAACATCCGGGTCTAGGTTCTGATACCATTCTTCAATGAAAGGAACAAGGGCTCCTTGGAGACATGGCTGGTCCTGGGACTATGGTAAGAGATATATACTATGAGCTTGGAGCACTTGGTAGGGCTAGAAAGTGAGAAGGTGCTCCAAAAACAATTAAAACGCACACACACACACACAATAATAGGGGATATGTCGAAGGCAAAGGAGAGTCCCTGAAAGAACTCCCAACAGCCAAAAGAGGAGTAAAGACTGTGAGAGAAGAAAGGGGCAATAAAGGGAATGTGGCACTCTATCAAGATAAAATAAGTGATAGCAGCATCCTTATTATAATATATAAGATTTGAGACTTTTATTAATAATTTGACTCAACAGTGGAAAAGAAGCAACAGAAGATACAGTAAAGATGGGATAACTGACAGAATAATATCAGTGAGGGGCCATGAGAGAAAAGGACCCAGTTTCCAACCGAAGCCGCTAACCTTGGAGAGAAGGGTGATCCCTCTTGCTCCAAGGCAAGCAAGAAAGAAGCAAGGATAAGTAGCTATGTAGCCTGATGATGATGTTGATGATGATGATGATGACGATGATGACGATGATGATGATGATGGCTGCAACAAAAATTTATTGAGCTATTCCTATGTGCTTTCCTTACACCGGATGTCTCACTCACAGCATAACCCTGGGGCGGCATGTACTATTTCTTTCATTCTACAGATGAAGAAGCTGAGTTCGGACAGGTTAAATAACTTGCCCAAACTGGTAAATGGGAGAGCATAGTTAACTAAATGGCCCAAACTGGTCAATGGTGGAGCTTTATTGCTCCCTCCTCAACCCGCTCCTCAGAATATTTTAGGTTCATCCCCCTCTTGGTAGTGGTACACTTAGGTGCTCTTCCAGTGCAGAAGTCTAGGTATAGGACGAAAAGGGCCTGCTGGTCTACCTCTAACATGCAGTGGCACCCTGTCTAAGTCATGTGTCATCTCTGAGGCCCAGTCTCTCAACTGTGGGATGGAAGACTGGGGCTAGATGATTCATTTTGGTTTGTTTCTACCTCCGATTCTTTGATCACTTTTGAAGACCCAAACAGACCTGGGAAGAGTGTAGTGCCTAGTTGTAAAATCTCTCATAGTTTTTAAAGTGAAAAACGTGCCTCATTCAATCCGGGAGTTGATAAATTTTTTCTGTAAAGAGCCAGGTAGTAAATATTTTAGATCTTTCAGGCCACACAGTGTCTGCCACAATGGCTCACCTCTGCAATCATAGTAGTGCAAGCAGCCACAGACAACATATAAATGAATGAATGTGGGTTTGTTTCAATAAAACTTTATTTTCAAAAGGCTGCAGGCTGAATTTGGCCCAGGGGCTGCAGTTTGCCAACTCCTGCAACTTGGGAGCTGAGGTCATTAATAGCAACTCTCCCCTGTAACTCAGACAATGACCTCAGATAAGTCAGTTAAATTTGCTTCAAAACAGTAAGTTAGAGACCACAGAAAACAAAGGCATTTACCCTACTGTGACATGAGGAGCAAGCAAAGCGATAAAAGTGATTGTAAAACACTGAAAACAGATTTAGGGATATCATACAGAACATCTAGGCCAGCTGTTCTTTCTTGCCAGTGACTATTAAATAAGAAAAAAATGGGATTAAAGGTCACCAAGTGTTATTTAAGTTAAAAAAAAAAAAGAAAGAGAGAGAGAAAAAGAGAAAAGGTGAATGATTGGCTATGAAATGCACACTTCATGTAGAGTTAAGTGGATGATTTGGCTTCTCTGGGTATCTTGAAAAATTCAACAGATAATGATGTGTTAACAATCATCAGAAATAAGCTCAAACAGGAAGTGATGAAGGAAGTGGACTGGAAGCCTGCTCCCCTTGGCCTATGAAACTCACAAGGTTCTCCATCACAATGCAGCACTACAGACACCTGTTTGCACCCAAAGAATCCACTTCACCCTTCTGACAGTCCCCATTTACATTTGAGATTCTGTGATGCAGGGAATGCTGACTCATTCCTCCCCTCCACAGGGAAGCAAGTGATCTAGTCTAAGTCAATCACGTGAACTGATCAGACAGACTCCCAGGCCCTTTCTAAGAATGACGGGAACGAAGGCATGCATATTCACCTTGTCTGAACAGGGTGATGTCTGCACAGGAGACCAGGAACTGATGAAGCCACCTGCCATCTTGAGAGAGGTCAGACTCTAAATGATGTCAAAACACCAGGTAGAACAGCTTTTTTTGGGGGGAGGGGGGTGGTGGGGTAGAGCAAGAGAGCCCCCAACTATAAATGCAGAGTCCTAATGACACTGTGGCCTTCTGGATCAAATGTCACTTGAAGCCTGCCCTACCTTTGGCCTTTGAACGTTACATGACTGATACAATCCTCTTTGTTTTCTAAGCCAGTTTGAGTTGGTTTTAGTGCCATTTTCAAAAGATTACACCCTAACTGATATATAGTCTCTCCTTGATTTGTATCTCATGTAAGGAAGTGAAATAAAGGTTTAAATACAGTCCTAACATTTTTACCTACTTCTAAAATATTTTCCTAAACTTTCTATTGTTTTGAAAGCACAATAGTCAAATGATCACCTTATCATCACTGCGGTTCCAATCTGTCAGCAATTCATTTCTTCCGCAGCTTCTGAAAGCCATATACAGACTAGCTGGAAGGCCTCTGCCCTTTTAATCCGATCAGATATAAATGATCATAATTCAAAGTCCTGTCCTCATGAGAGAATTCCCTCATGCAAATCGGTTCTGTTTTCAAGCCTCTAAAATTATACCTCAGATAGCCTCTGAGAAAAAGCTACAGAGATGAAGCCATTGGACACACTATTCCCAGGCCCACAGAGAACCCCATCTAAGGACAAGGAGCAAGGCTAGGTTTCATTCATCCTTACCATTCTATTTTCAGTTTCCTCCAGGAACTAAAGTAACACAGGAAATTTTTAGTGCTCAGCATATTGGACACTTTACATGAACATAAAAACAAGAGCCGGACAACCTATTGACCGTCGTAACATTTCTCCCTTGCTAGCCAGCAGCATAACAAAGATAATCTATTAACCAGACTCTCCGATGCATTCATCTTCTCAAGATATGCTGGATTCTTAGCCTGAAAAGATGCACGATGCTGAACATCCATCTTCTAACATGTCATTGGAACAAGGCTACTACTTCAAGCACAAAGTCGTCTTTTTTTTCCTTTCCGAAGTAAAACTTTTCCGAACGGCATGCCCTCCTGAAAAATATAGACAGAACAGGTCCACTACAAAACTATGCATTTCTCTACATGCTCAGAATATACAGGGAGCCAAGTCGGCCAAATGGAAAGCACACAGTAAAGCCGATGAAACGCAGACACGGAGACCTCAAAGGCACTGAATGGATCTTGCTTCTTCTTTAAGTTATGTTTTTGATGAGCTTCCCTGAGATTCTACGCCGTGAGAGAATGTAAAACATTGGAAGGGGAGGGCAAACCATCTGGAAGCCTTGGGGGCAATCCCAATGGGTCTGGGACTCGCAGACTCTGGCTGCAGCTTCTGAGTCTTCCTGTCCTGATCTATTCATTCCATGCCACATCATACGAGTTTTTCCTCTTCCAAGGTTAACCTCATCTGCAAATGGCACTACCCGCTGGTGCCCATGGGGCTTGAAATCACATTAGTACTATTCTCGCACTGCTTTTTCCTTCCTATGGGAACACAGGAGAATAATTTTATAACCATTATTCTAAGCAAGGAAGGCCAAAGGCCACGGTGCCCTTTCCTAAAAGGTATTTGTATGCTTTGTTTGAGAAAGGAGAAGCAATATTTGCAAACACCCTGCTGGAAATTCCTTTGTATAGGAATCCTATCTGTTTCATCTTTATTTCTCCCTAAATAGATTAGAGAAGAACTTCCCTCCTTCATAGCCCAAAGAAAGTCATACAAGGACATCATGAGTCAAAGATACAATTGGATTAGTCAGGGTTAAAATTATTTCCAAGAACCTATACCTCTGACACCAAGAAAATTATAAAAGGACCAGGATATCCCTTTCCTCTTGCTGAAGAGAAGATTAACTACCTAGAGTCCTGGATGTGAGGCTCCTTTCTGCCCTTTCCTGTCTCCTGTCACTAAGGGAACACACTAACTTCAGGTCCCTGGGTCCTTGGAAGTATGGAAAAGACCCACGTGACGGGAGAAACCTGGAAGAATTTGGAGAATTACTCCAATACTTCGTGAGAAGTGTCTTTGACAGTGACTAAGGGACCATGGGGAACAGCTCAGTATCCTGAACTGTCCATTCACCAAAGAGAATCAAAGAATGATCTAGTTCAGAAAGTGGAGGGACTTTAAATTCACTTGTAATGCCTCTGGTCAACACTTCTCTTGATTAACCATGTCTCTAACTCGAGCCCTGCTAATGACCATGTACTTTCATAAACTCTACACAATTCCAGGACAAGAGGACAAATCCTGCTCATCCACTGAAATCTGTAGAGGTCAATTATTTGGAAACTCTTTGTAAGGTCAAATTAACTATTAATAGGAATCCTTTCCCATTGTAGAGCAAAAAGAATATGAACCAACACAACTAGAAGTTTCAGAATCTCCTTGCAACCAACAGTTGGTGACAATAAGGATAATGATAATGTTAAAATCTATCAGCCTTACCTGGTGACTTGAAGCAACAGCCTACCTTGAAAGTCCAAAAATTGTAAATTAACATTATAACAAAGTTAAGCAGTTCCAAGCAAACTGTGCTGGTAGTATTACTGACATTTGAGACTAGGTAGTGTTCCATTGCAGTTGGATAGCTGATTCCCAAAAATCTGCAAAGCACCATGGGTACTAAAGCCATAAATTAGAGGGTGGGGAGCTGATTTTTAAGCAGGGCATGGAGTGGAGTCAAGTTGAATATTTACCAAGGATATGAATGGGATTTGGGGCGTATTTCACCTGCTGGGTAGCAGAGAAAAGTGGGGAGGGATTTTCCACTACTATGAAAACCACATTAAGCAAAGAAGAGAAACAAAATTTGAGGTGGTAAATCAACTTTATTGACAGCCTATGATATTCAACACAGACCAGCTTCTTGGACAATAAGATTTGACCTAAACTTCAAATATCGAGGATGTGAGATGAGAAAAGAGCAGGTAAGTACTTTTTTGTCCCTACCACTCACATTCTCCCCCCTCGAATGGATTTCCACCATCTCTGTTTAAGGAGCTAGAAATTAAATATTCAATTGTCAAGTCCAGTGACTTCTGTTCTTAAGCAATATTCTAGGCTTATAATGAACCCAAAGAGATTTCACACACACACACATATTATATTCTATATTTATAACACTTCAATTCTTTTTCCTTTGCTCCTGCTATCAGCGGATACACAGCTTAACTCAACATTTTCCGAACATTTTTCCATATAAATATTCCATTGACATATCTTCCATTTCAATAGTTTTCCATTCTGAAAAACATATGGCAAGTGTTCCACATACACACATGTATTTGCATACATAACGTATCCCTTCTTCTCCTTACAAGGAATAAAGCAACTTCAGACAGAAACCTGAAGATAATGGGAAATAATGAATCCCTCTTTTCTGAGTTCTGCATCTATCTCTTCACCCCCACAAATTAACCAAGCATCAAAGTCGGTTTCTTCACTTGCTCTCATGAAAGACGAAAAGGTGCAAGTGCAGCCTTTTCCAACCATAGCTCTGCGTTAGAATCTCCAAGGGGATCTTCTAAAGAATATTAATACCTGGGCCTCACACTTTGAGATTCCAATGTAACTGGTTGAGTGGGAAGGGTCTTCAATTCAAAAGACAGGTGTACTTGCACTTGAGACCCTTTTCTATCACTGTGAGTTATATACACCTGGGTAAGTTCCTTAAATTCTCAGCCTCGGTCTTCTAATCTGTACAATGGAAATGGTATTACTGAGAGGATCAGAGATAATATATGCAAAAACCCCAGCATGCTCCCTAAATGGTACACCTCCAAACATGATAGTTTATTATTATTAATACAGTTCTTCAGGATTCCTAATACTAAAACAGAAACCACAGCAAAAGAAAAGGCTTTGAAGCCTTTAAGGGTTCTAACATGCTTTAAGATGCCATGCTGTGCAGTATCTATGTCCATGAAAAACTGTACAATATTTGAAATACTATTGTGACATCTTAAAGGCATAACATATCTTAGTGCTAAGCAATAATGCTTCTTGGTTCTTTCATTTCTATTCCACATTTCTTTTTATTAAACGGCTTTATCTAATTTAACACAAATATATTAACCGACTGGGTTATTACATGACCAATATTTTCAACCACAACAGAGGATAATGGAAAGCTCTGTAATGTTTACTTAACAGTAGAGCATTACTTATGTGTAAACAGAGCCTGAAAGTAGTGATCTGCTGTATAATGGTGCTGTTGCTTATGTTTATTTTTCTAAGTTACGTATGAAATTACATTGTATACAAGTCTGAGTAGATATAAGCTGGACGCATTACCAAGACACTATTAAGCTGTTATGGTCTGATAGTCCTCAGTAGCATCTCATTTGTGTCGTGTCTTGCGACCAACTGCTACCAAGGCAAACTATGTGGCCCCAGAAATCGAATACAAACAAGGAGGAGAAAAACCCATGCAAACATGGCAAGAAGTCTTTTCATTTCAGTACACTGACCTGAATTAGAAACCAAATTTTTTTCTCAAAAGTGATCCCACATTTCTGTAAACACATCCCTGCAGTAGAAGAATTACAAAGAAAAAGATGCAAAAAGAAATACACTGGATACATCATGGATCCTGTCTTCTGCAGGGCAACATAGCCTTCTTCCTTTTCACTGAAAAAGTTCCAGACCTGGTACTAAAAATGAAAGTGACAAATTCTTGAGAATAGAAGGTCTTTGGTGCACGGAGTAGGAGCACTCGCACTCCTGAGAAAGCACACAAAGGAGAGGGAGCAGTTATTTCCAGTCTCGGTCTTCCTGTTCCAGATATTGGAAAGGATAAAAGAGGTATTGGAGAAAGTGCCTGCAGGCACCACCCCAAATGTTTCAAATTACAATTCGGAACATTCATTAACCATCAAAAATGTGCTATGCTGAACAGTCTTTGGTAGATATCAATCAAAAGCACATTTTCTCACAAATGAACAGGGGGAAAAGCCCCAGCTCCAGCATCTTTGTTCCTCTGGATTCTTTTCTCTGGGAATATATGGCTTTAAATTGCTGTTTGTTCTCATAATGGACTAGTGCCTTTGAGGTCTTTACTGTTTAGAGTGCATGTAAAGTTCGTGCTGATTATACGCAGCTCAAAGGATCTCAAAACCTCTCCCTGGAAGCCTTTCCTTTCTCCTCAGAATTCCCACCTGACTTCCCTGGAGGCTGATTTTCAACAGAGCACAACAGAGACTCCTCTCGGAAATAGATTTCCCACAGACGTGGGCTACATCAAAGGAGAGCTCACTAATATGAGAGTGATCTCTCTGATATCATTGAACTGCCGCGCAGAAGAACAAAAACAACCCGCTCGCAGACATTGGAAATGGTGTGCCGGGCATCAAGCACCATTCTCACCTTTTCCCCTACAATTCTGTAGCCACTTTTTCTTGTGCTTTCATTCCTTCCATTTTGTTGTGTTTATTTCAGAGGTCCTTGGCATTCTCGCTCGGAATTTCCACTAAATTCAATGAACTCATTTGGTGTGTAGCTTTTTGGTCCTCTCTCCAGCATTTGACAGGGTTAACTCTTAAAAAGTGTCTACGCTCCATTTCCATTACACATGCACTTCTCAGTCTCTGTCCACATGTGGTTGTCCACAGGGGTCCCATATCAGCTCTGTCCCACTTCACACTGGATGTCCATTCCTTCTGGGAGAGCTCAGCATTCTCATGGCATTAATTACCATCTATCTGCTGATGGCCCTGACCCATATCGCCAGCTTAAAAATCTTCTCAGTCCCAGGTATCTAACGTGGAAATGACTGAATCAGAAAACATTAATTCTACAGGGTAAACAGCAGGCAGGGAACTCTCTCTTTTACCTAAATCTGGAAAGTGGCTTCCTAAGGGACAGAGTATGACATGAGAGATACACCATCTAACAAGAGAGATTCTCTTTCTTTTTTTTTTTTTTAAGTTTTCTTTCCCTAATCATCTTATCTGAATTGATGAAGATGGCTTTAATTTCTGGTTTGTGTTTTTATTGTTTGTAGGTTTCCCATATTTTACACACACACACACACACACACACAAACACCAGCCATTGTGTTTTGCTCCTTGGTCACACTGCCTCATATCTTAGAACATTTGGACACACTCAGCATAAGCAGCTCCGCTGACCCTAGTGGAGGATCAGGCTTAAGCATAAGGGAAAAGTGTCCTGGCCCAATAGCTCAGCTGGTTAAAGCATCATCCCAATACACCAAGGTTGTGGGTTCGATCTCCAATCAGGGCACATACAAACATCAACCAGTGAATGCATAAATAAGTGGACCAACAAATCGATGTTTCTTTTCTCTCTCTCTCTTGCTTTCTCTCTCCCCTCCTCCTGTCTCCACCCCCCCCCCCTCAAATCAATCACTACATTTTTTAAAGAAGAGAAAATCCAAAGGACTAGGGACCTAGTCTAGATTCCAGACGAAGGAGCAGAAACCTGGAGACATTACTTGGATGTCCCTGCTACGGCTGATTCTTCAAAACAATGGGCATTGTAAATTAAAGTCATGAACCCAGGTAACTACAGAGGCCCAGGCACTAACGGAGCCACCCTGAGTGAGGACCATGGGAGGTACAGCGCACACTCCATTATGAGAAGCCATGGGCCTATGCAGGCCCAGCCTTGTGCTGTCTCAAACACCCTCCACTGTCCGATGGTCCCTGTTTTAGCTTCTGTCCCACTGCAATGTACCCTGCATTTCCAACATAATAAAATTCCTGAAAGCTCACCTTTGGTCCAATGTGCTACAGGGTATTAGATTAGATGGGTCAAAAAGAGATTCTAATATCTTCTTTCTCCAGCTTCCACACAGCCTGCTCCCTTGTCCAAATGTCACTTTTCAGGCAGGTCTCCCCTGGCCTCACTGTTTAGAATTATTAGCCTTTTTCTCCTAGCAATTCCCTTTCCCTGCTTTTCTCTTTCCATGGCACTTACCATCTGACATACTATAATTTTTATTTATGTATTTGTCTCTTCTTTCTAAAATACCATTTTTGTCAGGGTAGAGATTTTTGTCCATTTTTCTCACTGTTCTATTACCGTACCTAAACTGGTACCTGGCACATAAGAGATGCTTAGTAATAGATGAGTTAGATGAAAGAGTTAACCCTTGATGACTAGACGTCAAGGGTGACTGAATCCATCTGGGTCTTTTGGGTGCCAATGGGAGGATGATAGGACATAGGACGCCCAAAGGTCCACAAGATTTAAAAAAAAAAAATCGAATCCATACACCTCTCCTGATAACGGAAACTCCTCATACACCTCTCCGGATAATGTCACCAAATGCTTCTTAACAGATATGTGTTATTACGGTGACACAAGTCCTGAGAATGGAGAAGATGGGAGGGGGAGATACTTATACAATTTCTTGAACGGTCTGCTTCTCCGAGACGCATTTAAGAGGCTGCCTAGCCTACTACCATGGGCAGCAGCCACTTGGGGTCAGTGCCTGCCTAGCTTCTCTAAAGAAACCTTGGAGAGAACGCGGGGCCTCAAGGCGGGGAGGAGACCGGAAGCGTTTTGGGATAAACGTAGTGGAATGAGTGTCAGAATGGGAGTAGAGACTATAGCTTCTAGCTCCAACCAGACTGTGTACCACGCTATCTTGTGTGCTTTGTGGGTACATACTGTGGTACATTTACTGCTCACTGTGTCTCTGAAATCACTATTTTATTTGACAATTTAAATGCAAGTTGTACGTGCCGTGACTGGAGATCGAACCAAGGGCAAAGCATTGCGCCAGGTGCTACAAGGGGAAGAATCAAGTCCTGCCCTCAGAAACTGAGTTACTGTGTGGCCTGTTGAGACTGCTGGCCCTGGGCGAGCCTCTGAGTTTTATCGGGCTCAGGGGACCTATGGCGCGGTCCTGGACCGAAGAGCGGTGCCTTTCTTACCTGCCTTCCCTGCTCCCTTTAAATATTTGTCTATAGTTGCTCATCACAGGAATGCAAGAGACGGTTATTTCATCATAATTTCCTTATAAGAAAGCTATATATTAGAATCTGCTCAGCTCCTGTTGGCTTTCTGCGACCCCCACAGCCTTCCAGAAAATTAATATGACTACAGACATACCTCATTTTACTGTGCATGGCTTTATTGAGCTTCAGCAATGCTGCGGCCACATTTTTTTACAAACTGAAGGCAAGACCCTCCAGAAGCAAAAAGATTATGACTTGTTTTATTGTGATACTTGCTTTATTGTGGTGGTCTGGAACCGGACCCACAATTTCACCGAGGTATGCCTGCCTGCTGTTAAGCTTCCCAAATGTGTCCAAACTATTATATGCATTATGCGCAAAGGCGAGGAGCCCAATTATATCCTCCACTATACGGTAAGGTGGCATAGCACCCATGATTACTATTTCTCCAAAATAAGACTACCCGCCAAGGAAATCAGGTCACACTTGAAGGAAGGAGTTATCAGAACATTCCAAACCAATCCACAAAAGATGGGCAAGTGTTAACTAAGAACCACCGTTGACAAGGTGGGTGGAAAATGACAGCTGAAATGTGAACCTGCAGGCTAAGTGCAAAGTGGGAGGCCAGAGTCAGAAAACAGAGTTACCAGGAGCTGGCACAGGTCAACACCATGTGACATTCACGTGGAAGGCACTGCTCAGAGGGGACAAGGAGATCACGACCAGCCGATGTCCTTAGACTGTGCTGTGCAGTTTGGAGTGCTCTGTTTTGAATATGTCAGGAGATAGGAGATAAAAGGAGGTTACGTAACAAGAGTGGCCTATGACACTGAGAGAAATGGGTAAAATATTACATACTAACTTAAAAAATGAGAAGAATGTGTAGACAGGACTATGTCTGCCAAGAAACCATCCAAAGCAAGAGTGTTAGAAAGGTCAGTATGCTCAGTTAACAGCTACTAAATCCACCCACCAGAGATAAGATTTCTCCTCCAAGGGGGGAAAACACAACCAGTGCCACATTGTGGACCAGGCGAGTCTGAGTTCAGTGAGAGTGGAGACCGTCCTGAAGGGTGATTTTGATGAAGAGGAGGAGCTGATGTTTTCTTAGTGAAAAAGTCCAACGTGGAGTTATGTAAAATCTTAAGAATCATACCAAAAAAAACAAAAAACAAAAACCCACCCCTCACAATAATCCTCACTGTCATCTTGCTTTGAGGTGCAGAGGAGGAAGAAAACAAATAAATCTAATTCCAATACACAGATAGTGAAATTTCAGCGCTATGTTTTTGAAATACTAAGTAGTTTGCATCTGGCTTGTCGATAGGGAATCAGTATAATTTTTAAATTTAATTCACCAAAATGGACCATAAAATGGACCATACCCTACAAGGTATAGGAAGAAATTCTAGGAAGCAAAACTTATTTTCAATGTGCTTGTGTATTAAAGTAATTACATAAAAAATGGAGGGCAGGGACAAATGATTCTAGTATTAATAATTGCTTTTTCAAAACCATACCAAGCAGTACCATAGAATGAAGAACTTAAAGGACTTAACCTTTCTGCTTGACCCATGGAAGAATTGAATTATATTTTTCCCAACCTGATGTCTTCCATGAAATCTATTCTGTTTAGGATGAAGGTCAAGTACCAAGTGAGAATGATTCAGTGGTGTTCTTCAAATCCCACTCTTGTTTCAAAATACCAGCTGGACATCAAAGATGAAAAGAAAAAAAAAAAGACACACAAAAATTCAGCCACACTCTCAAGCATATTATGAAGCTGGAATCTGACCATTTCAGATTCTATCGTCCCGAAGTACAAACAGCACTTTCATCCACCAAACACTAAGCAAACAGGAAGCCCACTGCCGGCTTTGCTGTCCCTTAACATCTCCCCTATTCACACAGAGCTGCCCCTCCAGCGCTCTCTCCCCTTTCTCAAAAGAACTTGACTTCCTTTGGAAAAATGCAGTGCTTACATTAAATTCTTTTATTTCCTTTTCTGCCCCTGTATAACAGTCACTTGATTCCAGAGAAAGTAAAATTCAACAACTGCAGATACTTCAAAAACAAGCAGGACCAAAATAGCACAGAGGACAAGTAAAGCTACGGTTTGGTCCTTAATACCAACCTAACAGTAGCTTGGAGTTGGAAAAGAAATAATCTGTATTGATTATTCCCCATGCAGTGAGGCTGTACAGGATTTGAGGAGGAAGATGTCATTAAAGTAGATTCCCGAAGACAAAGTTTGAGCTGGGAAAAGAGACTAAACGCTACAGGAATATTCTCCCCTATGCTTTTTTTCCCCTTCTAAAGCACTTCAGGGGTAGGTCATAGATTAAAATTACTCTTCATGAATAAGTTAGGGTTTTAATTAAATACTCCTGGTAAAGACAAATTAACCAACATAAATTAATCAAGTACCTACTCTGTGCTCTGCTTTTTGTTATGGTCTTTACAAAGTAGTAAAGGAAGTGTTGTTCTGTTTAAGAGAAATCTACAGTCTAATTAGGGTAACCAGGCACCTTGTTGTTGAAAGCAACATGATTGGACAAAACAGCAAAAGGTAAGTGGTCGTCAGGTAGTACATTACGTAAATTATGGACTGTGTGACTAAGTGGTATGAATTCAAAGGAACAGGGAGATAGATGCCACCATGAACTTGGCAGGTAGAGCTGGGTCTGAAATGATTTTAAAGTTCTGACAGCTTTATAGAAGAAAAAAACCCCAAAAGATTTGGGGGGTTGGGAGGAAATCACAAGAACAGAGCCTGAAGGCAGAAAAGCCCAAATTCTATTTGGAGGCAAAGCTAGAGGGGCCATAGGCTGGGCATGCCCCCTTGAAGACTGTTCAAAGTAGCTGAGGCCCAATTTCATGACCTTTAATATACTGTGTAGCATAAATCTGGAGACTGTCTTCTCATTCTCATAGCAACAGGCAAGTGTATCCACGTCTTCGCCCAGTGTTTTGTGTATTTTTTTTCTTTCCCCGATGATTCACTATCTTAACCACTTTTAAGTGTACAGTGCTACCAAGTGAATTCATACTGCTGTACAAACATCAACACCATTCATC